>PVJX010000864.1:0-200273 GCA_004027295.1 Dolichotis patagonum
CCCACCCCGCCGCCCGGCCGCCGTGATGCGCAGAACGGCTGGCTTTGCCCGGGCTTTCATGATTTCACTAACTCGGGAGATTTCGCCAGCTATGCCTAAGTGCCTGTTCCGTCCCGGATGCCGGTGGCAGTCCAAGTTCCATGACGGGCCACGTGTGGGCTCAGCTTTCAAGGAGTTTACAGTCTGTGGGAAAAACAGTGTGTAAGCAAAATCAGTGCAGGGTCTTGATCACAGCTGGGGACCCGGCCAGGACGGAGGGGATCACAGGAAAGGGTGTCACACTGGACACGTGGCCCGGGGGTGGGAGAGCTGCCCTTGGGGGTGATGATTCTCTGGCTTAGGGCAAGGGATGAACAAAAAGGAGAGTTGATTCCCAGGCTGGTCCCCCCTTTCTAGCCTTCAGCATTGACTTTTTCTTTTCTTTTTTTCTTTTTCTTTTTTTCTATTCTTTTCTTTTTTCTCTTTTTCTTTCTTTTCTCCTTCCTTCCTTTCCTTCCTTCCTTCCTTCCTTCCTTTCTTTTTTCTTTCTGAGACAGTCTCACTGTGTAGCCCAGGTTGGTCTCAAACTCATGGCAGTCTTCCTGCCTCAGCCTCCTGCCTCAGCCTCCCAAGTGCTGGCACGGCAAGCATGCACTATCATGTGCGGCCCAGCATGGATGCTTTCATTTGGCTTTCTTCCTTTGTTCTCAGCCAAGAAGCCATTGAGAGAGAAGAAAGGAAACTGGTTTGACCAAAGAGGCAAAACGGAATGAAGTTAGGTCCTGGGATATGCAGTGTAAGACCTTGTTGGGAATAGTAGAAGCTTGGGGTACGGGTTTGCAGGGGACTGAATGGGACTCCGAGGCGAGGTCTGGCCTCATGGAGGGTCTGGTTGGAGGCACCTCCTCCCTGCAGGGTGCAGGCTCCAAACAGCTCTGCTGACTGCAGCCCTCTGCCCTCCCTGTCTCCCAAGGAAGGGCCCAAGGGACAGGCCGCCCAAGCTGTAACCCTCAGGCAATGCCCTCCTCCTCTCCTGCAAGCCCCTCTCTCTCTGGCTTTGCCCACCACTCCTCACCCACCCGAGTCCCGAGGAGGGAGAACATCTGTCCCTGCTCTGAGTTTTTGGCCACCTCAGGAACTGACAGCCAGCCACGGAAGGAAGGGTCCTCTGCGTGCACCAGCCCTTGGCTGTGCCCCTGGAGTCCGAAATGTCTACGTTTTCTGATGTGGCAGCTAAGTGCCAAGAGAGTGGGGGTCAACTCTTGGGGGACCCCTGTGCAGTAGAGGCCTAGGCCGCTCCCTCCCTGGGCTCAGGTCTTCAGGGGTTCTAGCAGGGCTCAGCCTCGAGGCAACCACGGTGAGGAACACCTTCTGCCCTCTGACTGGATCCGTCATCCCGAGGCCTGGGCCTGGAAAGCCAAAGAGTAAAAGCTCAAAGGCAGGTTCATTCTCCAAGCCCGCTGCCCGTGGTGGCAGCTGCCAGGGGACACTCCCGGCAAATTCAGACACTCAACCTACTTCTGGGAAGGGGAGGCTTCCAGAGCATTCTGAAAGGCCAGGAGCCCCTTCCCCTCTGTGTCCACAGCTGTTGCTTTCCCATCCAGGCCCCCTCTCCACATAATGGCTTCTTGTGCACAGAGCTCTTATCCAAAGCTCCAGAAATCCTGTAAGCCAACTGCATTAGCTACATGTCATAAATATTTATGCCCCTGCTGACGTGTGTCAGAGCATGTATGCGATGCAGGGTAGGGTGCTGAGGGACAGAGGATGCTGACTACAAGTCAGGGAAAGGCAGGAGAGCGTCCCCACCCTGCATGTTGCCCGATGTCCAAGCTGTCGGGCAGTGCTGTTCCAGATGTGACCAAGCGGAGAAGGGCGTTCCCTACCAGGGCACTGTAGCAGGAGTCCTTCACAGGGTGGGAAGCTTCCTGCAACCATGTGAGCCCGCACCAGTGCCCAGGTTCTGATGCCAGGGGATGCAAACATCACCACAGCTCATGGCACATGGAGGCCCAGGGTTCACGTTCCGTACACCCAGCTCCAAGGAGCACAGGGCTCAGTGCTGACCACTTCCCCACGCATGGAGGAGACTGGGCTCAGGACAGCCCCGGGAAGCCGCACTGGGACTTGAATTCAAGTTCCGCAGACACTGGTAATGTCACACATTCTGTCTCCTGGTCACTGCTGCAGAGAACTCTGAAGAGGGAGTGGTCCCTATAACATACGTGCATGGTACAGGCACCTGACACCCTGACAGGTTCACAGGGTCATCTAGAGGCGTCAGCAGGTGCCAGCATCTTCCCCAGGCATGGTCCAGATAGGTCAGGTGCACACCTCTCCTGTCTCTTCCGGGCAGGGTACCCTAGGGGCAGCACCGAGGGGTGACTCACAGGTGCGTTAGAGCCCAGAAATCCCCATCAGCCCTTTCAAAGCCCTTTCCCAAGTAAGTACCCTTCAGCAACGTGCAGGACCCGGTGCCCACAACTCCTGAGAGATGATGGTGAACACTTCTCTTCCCGACTCTGCTTTTGGAGACCTCACGTTGGTAGCGTGGAATTGGGAGTTTACATTAGGAAACTGGCACCGATAGGAGATGGCCTCCCTGCTCCTCACCAGCTGTTAAGCATTCACCAGCACCATGGCCTGTAAAATTCAAGGACTTACTATGCAATGGAGCCTCAAGAGAGCTCCTGGCCCCTGCTCCGGGGGTTGCCTTTGCTTAACTTGTGGAGAGAAACCTGCACCATCGAGACGTGTCACTTGCTCTCAGAGACGCTGTAATTTTGTTCAAAATGCGCTTGTGTGTGTGTGTGCGTTTCATAAAACCAGGACTTATATTTACAATAAATACATATTGTAATGCATACAGGGTATGATTCAAAAATATAGTGGGTGTTTAAATTAAAAAATTGACTACAGTAAAAAAAAAATGCCATTAGTTCCCTCAAAATCCTCCCGCTCTTTGTACACATTTATTCTATTGTTCCTACCACTTTCTGAAGCGGTTCTGGGCGTCCCCTTTTGTGAGTGTCTTTTGTTGTGCTGTCACAGCTGCCCCAATGTCCTGAATCGGTTCGGAATGTTCAGCTTTCATGGTCATTTTGACTTTGGGGAAGAGGCAGAAATCGCACGGTGCCAGGTCCCGTGAATAAGGCGGATGAGGACGCACTGGCATGATTTGATGAGCTGCCTTTCCGTGGGTTTGTCCCCAGTAGCAGCATTCACGGAGTCTTGATCACACCTTGTAAAAACACTCATGAAAGAGCACTTCCAGAGCTGCTTCAGAAAACGGCAAGAACTTCAAAGTGAAGGGGGAGTGTTTTGAGTGCGATTAATGGCCATGTGTCTTTTACTGTAATACATTTTTAAAATTTACACATTACTATAAATTTCAATCACACTGCTTATGTACATTTGTACAGCAGCCCACAACTCCCGTGGTCAGGCGTGGACACAGAGATACGAGGTCCCTCCCAAGGGACCTTTGCACAAGGCCCCAGTCCTGCCAGGCTTGTGGCCGGGGCAGAGGTGTGAGCTCACAGAGGCTGGGGACACCAACGGCAGGGACAAGCATATTGCCAGACAACGAGGCTGTAATAAGATGAGCACTGGGTTCTACCGGACACAGATGAAGGCAATGACTGAATCCGAATGAGAACAAGGTGAGGAAAGAGGGAGGGAAGCGTTGCAGGAGTTGGGGGAGAAGGAAGGCAAGTCTCCGTCCCAGCCCAGAAAAGTTTACACGGAGAGAAGAAAAGCGTTCTTCACCTCTGCACCCTTCCTCAAAGTGTTCAGCTACACCCCCAAAGCCCCACCTTTTGCTTTCAGACAAGAGTCTTGATTTTTCTTTTTCTTTTCAGCCAAGGTCTAAGTTCCTCAAAGTGGGCTTGAACTTGGAATCCTCCTGCCTGAGCCTTCCAGAGTGCTGGGCTTGTAGGTGTCTGCCACCACATCCAAAGGGGAATGTGGCCTGTTCCTGGCTGTGAAGCAGTGACAGTTGCCTGCTCCATCCATGGCCCAGGGTGAGGCAAGGCTGGTGTGAGATTCCTCAGGCCCTGGCCTGGCCCCTGGTGTCCTCCTTTCTTGCTTAGAAGGTGTCATGAGGATATGTCCCACAGGACCCAGCTACCCAGCATTCCCTGCTCACTTCTTCCGAGTAGCCCCCTGGCCCTGGGGTGGGAAGTATGGGCTGAAGGCCCTCAACTCAGAACCTGGAGACCCCGATAAATTGGGGACTGACACACAGCAGCTGCCATCTGACCCCGTCTTTTCCCGTGAGACCAAAGAGTGAGGCTGGTGCCCAGGTCCTGTGGGGTGGGGTGCTCTGTAAGGGGAGAAGCCTAAGGTATCATGGGAAGCTCTCAGGGTGCATAACCTAAAGTCCTGGGTTCAAATCCTTGCTCTTCCATGTGCTAGCTGTGTGACTCCAGGAAGTTCACTTTCCATCTCTGTGCTTCATCTGTACAGGGCTGCATGGTCCGCACCTCACTGAGAAGTTGTGAGGCTTAGAGATTGTTTCCCAGCACTGCTCACTGCCCATGGTGCGGCTGCCATCCTTCCACCCCTGCCACTTTCTAAACTGAGGTCCTCCGGGTCAAGCCCAGAGAGCCCTGGAGAGTGCGAGGTGCTTGTTAGTGCAGGGTGGCAGGACGAAGCGCTGCCCCTAGGCAGGGAAGACTCGTTGGTTTCTGGCAGGCTCTGCCGGCTGGCAGCATTCAGAAAGCTTGGTGCCTGTGTGTGCCTGAGAAGCTGACACTGGCAAGGCCACCCTGGATGCCCTCCCTACCCCCTCCAGCTGTCTGGACTGCAGGGAGCAGACACAGTCCTGGGAGAAAAGTGTGCTTGGGAGCAGAGGGGTGAGGAAGGGCCCAGAGGTGCCCACCGCCCCCACACCCCCATGTGCATGCTGGGTGGACACACAGCAGGAGCGGGGCTGGTGTGTCCAGTGTTCAACAGCTCTGCCCTGGAGGCTGGGGACAAAGGCAGCTGGTGCAGACAGCCTACCTCTGCCTGGCTCGGGCTTCGGACAGCAGCTCAGCCTGGAAAATTTTAATTCCAAATATAGAAAATCTGCAAGCTGTCTAAGTCCACTCCTTCATCTTGGAACCAAGGAAAATGAAAGCCAAGGAGGGCTGGCTGCAGATGGAGCTGCGAGGTCAGGGCTGGGCCACCACCTCGCACCCCCAGGCTGAGAGCCCCAGGGGTGCTGTCCACTGAGTACCAAGAGGCAGCCCTGGCTCAGGCCCCCCACATTCCAGACATGGAGCTGGGGCAGACACGCTGTCCCCGAGACCACTGGAAGTGGGGTTCACACAGTGGTCGTGCAGCACTGGCCAGAAGGTAGGCTTTGGTAGTCTAGCACCAGGAAGGGGCTTGCAGGCCAGGCAGGTGTTCTGTGAATGCTTGATGAGTGACTCAGTGAATGTGTGTGGTCTAAATCCCCTGGAAGAAGTGGATGGCACACTCCAGCAAAGGGAGTTTGAAGGACATTGAATAAAGAGGAGGTTTCACCAAGGTATAGGCAGATGTGATGGCTGGTTTGATGTGTTAGCTTGACCCGGCCAAAGGATGCCCAGGTATTCGGTTAAACATGATTCCTAGGAGCATCTGTGAAGGTGTTTCCAGAAGAGTTTCATGTCTGAGCTAGTGATGGGAAGGCAAGGGTCTGCTGGGTGGGCAACACGCAAGCCACCAAGGACCAAGTAGAATAAAAATGTGCAGGAAGTTTGAATTCACTTTCTGCCTGACTGTTGAGCTGGACGTCCCCGTGGTTTAAGGTGACATTTAGTTGCCCATGCAATGGCATTTGGAGGTGGGGCATTCAGAGGTGGTTAGGTGGGGTGCTGCCCACACGAGTGGGTTAAGGCTGTTGTTGCAAGCGTGGGTCAGTGAGGGTGGGAGCAGGCTCCTAGTGAAAGGGAAGGGTCTGGCCCTGGCCTTCCTCTCTGTCTTGCCCATGCTCACTTGTCAATCCGCCATGTTAGGATGCAGCATGGCCCTCAGCAGATGCTGGTACATGCTCTTTTAGGCTTTCCGATCTCCGGAAGTATGAGCCAAAAATAAGCTATTAGTGTTTATAAATTGCCCAATCCATAGAATGCTGTTATAACAGGAGAAAACAGATTAAGATGGACATCAGTCTCCTGATATGGGTCCTCCTGGCTCTTAGGCCTTCAACTTGAACTGGAGTTTATGCTATATGCTCTCTGGCTCTCTGGTCTTTGAATTACACCAGCCTTTTCTAGGTGTCCAGCAATGCGTGGAATAGAGTAGGGCTTCTCAGCTCCCTTAATTACACAAGCCATTGTCTGTGTGTCTGTCCACTTGTCTTCTCTTAGTTTTTTTTTATGGAGAATTTTAATGCAGAAGTGTGTGGGGACACCATAAGACAGACTTCAGGTGCTAGCACCAGTATAGTGAGGGCTGTGACCATCTTGAACCCAGAAGAGGCAGAAGGAAGAAGTCATTATCAGAACCTTAAAGGAAAGACTGGTATGCAGAGCGCCCCCTTGAAATGAACTGTGACATCAGTGGAAGGTGCAGCTGGCCTGAGGCAGCCCATGGAGAGAGGCCAGGAAATCAGTGTCCTTTCTGGCTGGCCTCCAGCTCTCTCCTCCTCTGCTGGGGTTTCACAGGGCAGAGTTCCCAGAATGGGAAGGCACAGGGGCAAGCAGATGACATCCAGGGATAAGGGAAAGTCTCTCCTCCCTGACCAAGCTCAGACTCCATCCACCCGGATGCTTGGGACCAGGGTGCCCTCGTGTCTCCAGTGGGAGGCTCCAGGTTCTCCTGGTTATTGAGGCCATGGAGCCCTCTCAGCTCTTTGCTCTTTCTGGCAGAGGTCAGGGAGGCTGCTTGTGTCTCCTAGACTAGCCTTGATACCCATAAGTCTCTGCTCTTTCTCCCTACTCTTACCCACCCTTCAACCAGGGCTTTCCCATCTTTTTCAATTTTATTTATTTTTATTTTTTTAACTTTTATTTTAAAAGGGAGTAAAATCAAACACAACAAAACAGAACAGAATGGGACATAAGAAAGCATAAACTTCAAAGCTAGACAACCAGAGATCTTCACTATCTGTCATATTGTCTCGTTTTCTTCCAAATGGTTGTCCTCATCTTTGCATATGGGGAGCTCATACTAAATAACATAGCCAATCTTTTCACAAGATGTGTAGAGTTCACTGGCTCCCACTTGCTAGGCAGGGGGGAAGGGGAGGGGAGACATGGGCTGGGGGACAGGATGACATGAGATGTCTGATTCTCAGCCCACACGCAGGCAGGATCACAGTTGCCCCCAGAGCTGGGAAGAGTTCCTTGTTCTCCTGGCACCCCAAGTCAACCGCAAGGTGAAGGTCCCAATGCGCCAGGGTCTCTCTCCTTTGGGCTGCCGAAAGTCTGTCACACTCTCAGCCACCCCCCAGAGAGGGGAGGAGTTCCTCGTTCTCCCAGCACCCTGAGTCAACCGCAAGGTGCAGGTCCCGATGCTCCAGGGTCTGTCCCCTGCAGGCTCCCTAAAGTCCGCCATACTCACCTGCTATTTCTTTCTGATGAATTGACCATTCCATTTCCAAAGTTCTGAAATGGCCAACAGACCACAGAAAGAATTCTCTTTAGGCTCCTGTTTGAAACCAGCAGCTACAGCGATCTGCTGGCCTTGCTTCAGGGCCACGGCTTTCCCATCTTGTACTGTTGACAAAATAAACTGGGTAATTCTTTGTTATAGGAGCTGTTCTGTGCATTGTAGCATACACTTTAGCAGCAACCCTGTGACTGTTCATCATGATGTGTCAACTGACTAGATTAATAGACACCCAGAAGATGAGTGCAGTGTACTTCTAGACGGGTGTGGGTGGGTCGTGGAGGTGCAACCTTGGATATGTTCCCTGGTGCCCTCCTCTGCCGTCCTGTTTCCCTTCTCTGTTTCACAGCTGCTGTGAACTGAGCAGCTTTGTTTACCACGCCCTTCCTCCATGATGCTCCTGCTTTGGAACCAGGCAACCATGGACTGAATTCTGTCAAACCATGAGCCGAATCAAATCTCTCCTCCTCTAAGTTGTGAGTGTTGGGTATTGTGTCCTAGCAACAAGAAAGCTGATGAATACAGCCTCAGACCTCAACCTCCCAGACTCCAGGGGCAAAGGCAGATGCCACTCCACCACACGCTGTGATAACCAAAAATGGCTCTAGTTATTGCTAAATGCCTCCCTGGCGGCAAAATGCCTGCCTTAACCTGACTTGCCAGAGCGGACACCCGGGAAGACCCACCTCTGCCTTTTATACTGAAACCCTGCACGCTCTGTTTCTCCGCTTCCTGAGTGCTCATCAGAACTCTGAATTTTAAATCCAGTCAGTAATACAATTAGCAAGGGAAAACACAGCCATTTTCAGGCATCAGCAGTCATTTTGAGAAAAAAAGAATATACAAGAAAATGTATGTATACCATGGGAAGCTGTGGAAAGACAGATCAGGTGTATTTATGATTTCCCACCTTGTTCCAAAATGGATTTGAGGGCAGCTTAAAGTAAATTAACACAAGCAAGGGGAGATGAGACAGGGAAACAAGAGCAAGAATCTTAGATGAAGCTTGGATAGATGAAGTGTGACGCGCTTGCTCCATATGGGCCGTATATTTAGCTCTACAGTCCTTAGCACCCAACTTGAAAAGGGAAGCAGGTCCAGTTCCAGGGTGGTGGGGAGCTTTTGGTCGCAAGATCCTCAGGGCTCAGCTTTCCTGACATCTGTGGTCACATGGTGATGTCTCACTGAGCTTGTGGCACCCGCCGCAGGCAATATGTGGCTGGGGTGAACAGACTCACCCTGACTGCAGGCCCAACCTTGGATGACCCCTGGGAGGGGCTGGCTAAGGCTCCCAGGCCATGCCCAGTCTTAGGTTAGGAACCACGAGAAGTGACTCCCAAGAGCAGAACGGAGCCCATGCTGGTCTTTGTTCTCTTTGCCTCTGGTAATTTTAGCAAGCAATTTGTCTCACTTCGGGAATGAGGGCAGAATACCCATTTACGGGTAATTCTTTTACAATAATAACCAGCATTTATTGAGCACTGACTATCACCAGGCCTTCTGTTAAATGATTTGTGTGCATCCTCCCACTTCATCTTCACAATAGCCCAGGGAAGTGGATACAGATTAGAGGAGCCAGGTTTACAGCTTAGAAATCTGAGGGCTATAACCTGTTAGGCGACTATCTCAAGATAACAGGGCCAATTGCCATCCAACCCTGTGTCACTTGGGAGCCAGTGAACAGGCTGCTGCTAGCGGGAGAGCTGGAGAGCAGAAGACAAAAGACATCACACCTTGAGCCAATTGGCAGTGACAGTCCAGATGGAAAGTGTCCCCCAAGTCTCTGGAGCGTGGAGGTTAGGCTTTTGGAAGGTGACTGAATGATAGAAGCCACGTAACTGACTTGCTGCTGGGTCTGGTCAGAAGAGGCAGTTACTGGGCTGTGACCTTGCAGGTGTACCTCCCTCTCCGGTCCCCCTCTTCTCTCTCAGCTTCCTGGTCTGCTGTGATGAGTGAAGCTTCTCCTTGCTATGCTCCTGTGCCATCTATTTTCTCCCTTGGTGTCTGCCGACCATGGACTGTAACCAAAACAAACCACTTCTCCTTTAAATCGTGAGTGGCGAGTGTTGTGTCTTAGTGACAAGAAAGTGACTAAGACAGTAGCCAAGTTGCACAGGGTCCTCTTACAAAGCCCTAGGTCACACCTAGGATCCCTGGCCTTTGTGCTTGGGGCCACAAAAACAGCTTGTTTTAGGAGATGACAACTGGGCCTGTCTTAATTATTAAATTAGATATTTTAACATCAGCATGATAGCACATGCCTGTAATTCTAGTACTTTGTGGGGCTGAGGCAGAAAGATCATATGTTCAAGCCCAGCCTGGGCAACTTAGTGAGAACCTGTCTCAAATAGAACAATATAAAAAGGACTGGGAATGTATGGTGATGTGAAGACCCTGCGTTCATTCCCCAGTGGCAAAAAGGGGTATTTTCACAGTATAGAATTTCTGCAGTAATTCTGACTTTTCAAATGTTACACAGCTGAGACAAGTGGCCCCCTCTTCTCACCCGTGTCTGGCCCTGAGAGTACAGACTGCAAAGCCCACGAAGAGCCTGGTGCTGACCACCCAGCAGCCCCTCCTGCTTTCCTCTGCCCCGACGCAGGCTGGAACCCACCATTCAGCCGCACTCCCCGTTATGAGAGAGGAAACCGCCATTTCTGTCTCTCTGACAATCAGGGCTGATAAAAGAACCAAGAGGAACTAAAAGCTGGAGGAACCATCGTTGTGGGGCCATCTCTCCTCCTTTTCAAAGCAAACAGTCATAGTTGTGTTCTCCAGCCTATTACACCCCCAGGGGTTAGAGCCCCACTTGACAGGTGGGCAAACAGGGATCCAGGGCGCCGCTAGTCTAGGGCCTTCCCCACCGCTCTCTCCTGCTCTCAGGCTGGGCCCTTGGGGCACTGTCAGGGTGCACAGGCTGGAGGCTCCTGTTTCTGATCCCCCTGGTAGTGCTTCTTCTCTTCAGCACTCTGAGCGCTGCCGTTCTGTTTCACCTCTGCAGGCTGCAAAATCCAATCCAATTCAGTCCACAGGGAAAAGCAAATGGGCTCTGCAGAGAAAACACCAGACGACGATGTCTGAGTTAATAAGATAACAATTGTGTATATTTCTCTCCCCTACCCCCAGCCTCTGTCTTAAACAAGCTCCAAACTGTTCACAGTTTGCCTTTAAGTAATTTAGGGAAAGCATTTGAAATTCCCATCTGCCCTGCTCCCCAAACAGCTATGTTTCTTGTCACCGACTAACAGCATTTAAAATATTTACAGCCCTTTCTTTGCCCTGGGGGTGTATCCGAATAAATCATCGTTACCACCAATAAATCAAAAATTAATCTCCAGAAAGCTCGATGCCTGTCTTATCCCTCAAATAACAAGCAGCAGAAGCTATCCAGGTGACAGGGCGTCAGCTCAGCGGGTGTTTCCCTCGGCTCCCCAGGGAGAGGGTGAATTACAAGCAGAGGGAGCAAGGGCTCCACACCGCCCCCTGGTGGACACGGTCAGGCGCCAGTGACCCAGCCCCGGGATTGGACACCGGCACCCTGGCCTTAATCCTGACACCAGCTCCTTCCAGATTCCGGTGTTCCTTCAGTCCAGAGAAGGGCTCTTCCACACAGAGAAGGTACCTTCTTCTGGCTATTTTGTTCTTCTCATTATTTCCTTTTCCTGCATTTAGACATCTGTCCTTCTGATTTCTCTCTCTCCTTTCCTTCTTGCCAAATTCGTAAATTCTGTTGATCTTTTCTTTCTCTTTACTTTTAAAGCTTCCTCCATCCTTTCTCTCTCACCCTGGGATTTGGGATAGAAGAGTTAGAAATCTGTTTTTGAAGACTATGATGTGTGCTAAGTAGCACTGTGAAGCGATCCCCAAACATTCCATAAAGTTACCCCTATCTTACCAACAAGGAAACTGAGGCTCGGAAAAGCTAAGCAATTGATAAAATACGTGTGATGCTAAGTGGTCGATTCCAGAACCCAGGCTCCTAACCACGGCTCCGCTGCCAGTGGTCTTAAAAGTCAGTTTAAGGAGTCTGGAAGTTATATTGAGTGCAATTTGGATTCATTGAGGCTTTTCAGTGAAGAATGACATAAAAATTTAGAATCTGTGATTTAGAAATGTTTACCTTTGGGAAAATAAGCAGGAACTGTTCCCATTTGTTAATTCCAAATGTAGGTATATAGACTTTTATTGTGTTATTTATTCCTAATATCTTTTTCTGAATACATGACATAGCTTCTCATTTCTGGTTAAGTTAGAGAAACATCATTCTTAGGGCAAAATTGAGCGCCTTGAGGGCTTGAGATGAATCAAAGGAGTGTTGTAACAATCCATACAGGAGGTATGATCTGAGCAGAGCTGTGGCAGTGGGAAGTGAGAAGATTCTGAAAGATAGCAAGGAGGGGGAGTGAGGAGACCTTGGCGACCGGTTGGAGGAGAGGGATACGGAATGACAGTTACACCACCATTCTTTTGAGTTGGACAGAAATGAGTGGGTCGTAATGACATTGGTCCCCGGGAGGAAGTGGGATTCTCCTGCCAGGCTTCACAGGCAGGGACCCTCTGGATTTCGAGCTCAGCTAGAGAGTCAACTTGGGGAGCACAGGCGAGGACAGCTGGTGTGAGAAGGGAAGAGGCCTAAGGTGGGACCTGCCAAGAAGGTAGGCAGAGAAAAAGTGGGGTAGAAAGACAATCAAGACTCTGCTCTCCCGGAAGCTGTGGTGGTGGGGAGTAAGTTTCAGGAAGGGAACAGAAGGTGTGTGCAGGGTCTCCATCCCACGGAGGCCCCCCTTTCTAACACCCGACTCTCCCTGTTCCATCTTCTGATACCCAAACCTCCCTCTGCTAACTGCATGCATACCCGCAGCCTCCCTAAACTACGTGAAGAAAGATACAGAAAGAAGATTAACCACTCCTGCTGCCTGCACCCAACAGTAGCCCGCACGATGAAGCCCAGTGAGTTCAGAGTCCAGCTAGGAGACCAGCTGGGCTGGATGGGAGCCTGCATGTGAGGGAACCCCATCTTGCTCTCTGAGTGACTGGTTCTCAAAGAATATGGCATTGGATTTTCTTTCTATTCATTTTTCTTTCTTTCTTTTTCTGTCTAAATTTCCTTGAAAGTACTTTGTGCTTGTCTCCTCATAATATTCTTCATCAAATTGTTGTTATCTCTGTGTTACTACATGAATGTAGAGATTTTATATTTGTCTGAATATAAAATAACCTGTGTTCATTGCAGCAAATTTGGAAAAGGCAGAAAAGTGCAAAAAAATAAAATTCTCCTATAATTTTGCTGCCCACAGATAACCACATTATTAACAGTATTATTACAGTGTTATAATGTTATTACATTATTAACTCCTTCTTTACAGATATGTAGACTCTATAAAGTTTTCACAAATGCACCATAGTCAGAATGCATTATGTAAGATACTTATACCACAGCAATAAAAATGACCCCAAATCTTCCATGGCTTAACCCATTAAAAGTTCTTGTGTGGCTCCTGTAGCAATCTTGGCCAAAAGCTCGAGTTTGCTAAAGTGCAGCACACTGTCATTTGGGGTTCTGAACTCTTACCCTCCTGTGGCACCCTTCTCCTTGGGCCCTCAATTACTATCTATCCAGCTCACCAGAAGGGCAGAGAGCATGAAGGAGGCACGCTCATGTCTGTTCTCTCCCTTTGGGGATGACTTAGTTATGCAGCCTCTGCAAACAGCAAAGGAGGCTGGGAAATGTAGTCCAGCTATATGGTGCAGCTCCAGCCAGTGGCTATGAACCCATTTGTGCTACATGAGAGCAAGGATTTCAGTGGACAATAGCACTTATGGGACACAGAGGCAGTGCTGTTCTTCTGTCCTGTGGTACCTTAAGCTCTCCACATTGAAGCTGTTCTCTGTATTGCCCAGGTCTCCCACGCTTCACTTGCCTTACACAGGCATTCACATCCTTTGCAGCTGCTGTCCCCAGGAGCTCCTTCAGGTGGCCTGGGTACCACTTCTCTGTCCTCGTGCCCATCACTGCAATGGCAGATGACTCAGCTCCCTCACCGACCTTGAGGAGCTCATCCTCTGACCCACAGTCTAAAATCAATTACTCTTTGCTGTTGAGTACCACTGCCCACTGTCACTTAGTATGTATTTGCAAAAAGGGGAGAAAGTAGGAGAAAAGAGAGTGATTCAACATTACCCCTGTGGCAGGAAGACCAAGAAGGGTAAAACTGAAAGAGCCCATTAGGCGGATGGTTGGGAAGAGAGGGACGTGGCCCAGAAGCAACCAGACTGGGAGGTCGTGTGACTCAGAATGGGGGCCAGGGAAAGATGGCAGAATGTCCCCACCATTTTTAAGGAAATATGTAGATGCGGTGATTATTTAGACAGTAACAAAAACCAAGAGAAACACAAAGAGAAGTAGTCAAAGGTTTCCCCAGTTCTACTCTTCATCTCCACAGGCCACCTCCATCCAGCCGCGTTCCCCAGCCTTGTCACAGGAATCAACAAGGCAAAGGGAAGAGACACCTGTTAGAACATGGCAGCACTTCCAGGGCATAACTCTCCCAGAGAGGTCTCCGGGAGTGTGGGTTGCAGTGAGAACGAGGTTTTAGACAATGTGGAAACTGTTAAAAGATTTTCTTTCTTTGAGCTACTGTTTGTAAAAGGAAGGAGAGATGAGACAGGCTGGGAAAGACCGGAATTCCATAAATGGCTTTTGGAAGTGTTTGATTCTTTGGTTTGGTTTGATTTGGGTGGTTACTGGAAGAATGAAATATTCATGTGCTGAGGGGAAGGAGCCAGTAGAGGTTAAAAATCTAGGAAGAGCCAGGGATTTAGCTCAGCAGCATAAGCACCTGCCTTGCAAGAGCAAGGTCATGAGTTTGATCCCTGGTACAAAAAAAAAATCTAGGAAAATATGAACTAAACTTCATAAAAATTAAGTTAAATTGTGTTTCTTGGAAAGACAGAAAATGAAGAATATATATATATATATATATATAGAGAGAGAGAGAGAGAATACTTACATGTTATATTTTCATGTTGTATTTTCATATTTGTATATCTTTTCATATATAGTTGCAGTCTTACAACTCAATAATGAAAGAACAAAACATTGGGTGAAGGATTTGAATGGACACATCACAAAAGGAGATATAAATGACCAAGGAGCACATGACAAGACGCTCAACATCTTCAGTCATGGGGAGAAACATTAAAACCACAATGATATAGCACTACATACCCACTAAAATGGCAAAAACTAAAAAGATTGACAACAGCAAGTGTCAGTAAGGATGTGAAGCACCTGGAACTCCCAGTATTGCTGGCATAAGCGTTAAATGGCATGGCCACTTTAGAAAACAATTGGGCAGTTTCTCATAAACATGCAGTTAGAACACAGTTCAAAGTGCCAGCCCAAGGGAAGCGAAAACATGGCCACACAAAGATTATACACATATAATCAGCAGTTTTATTCCCTTCATGTGTTTGTCTTGTCTCTGCTCTCAGGGGTTAATTTGTGTGTCGGCACAGCAGACTACTACCCAGCAGTAAAAAGGTGAGCTACTAATCTATATAATACGATAAATCTCAAAAACTTCATGCTGAATGAAAGGAGTATATATTGTATAATTCCATTTATGTGAGATTCTGTCACAGCCCAAACTCACGCTTACCGAAAGAGGCAGCTCTCTCCTGCCTAGCAGTGTTTGCTGAGCTGTGAGGTGAACCTGAGGGGCAATCGATGGCATGAAGGAGCACTGTGGGGTGACAGAACAGTTCTGTGTCTCGGTGGTGTTGCTAATAGTTACACAGGTGCATTCCTTTGTCAAAACTCACCTACTTCTTCAAATGGTTGCACTTTAATGTGTACATATTATACTTCAACAAAGCTGATTAAACAATTTATTTGACATACAGGAGAAAGAATAAGACTTAATCCTAAGTGTAAAATGGGACCCAAACTATAAACAGAAGTGCTAATGTGCAGTGAAACAAGGCACAGTGTTTGCTTTGTGCCCCTCCGGGAATGAGCGGCTACAGGAGAAGACAGCTGTGCTGGGGGGGGGGCGTGTGTGTGTGTGTGTGTGGAGGGGCTGAGGATGGCTGTGAGGTACAGCAGGACATCTCCTGCTCCCCAGCGCCGCCCTTGTACCTTCCACAGGGAGATGAGGAAGCCTGTTTTCACAGGTGTAAAGGTAGACCAGGCAGATCTCAGCAGATACGCAGGGCCACTGATGAACCCAGGAATCCAAGCTGTGAGCCCCAGCTCAAAGCGCTTCACCCATTACCTTGGCACAGAGCTCTTCTGCCATTGCAGGGAAAAATCTCAGGTTCCAAAAACCATCCAGGAACCCTAGAGATCTCAGCGTGCCTCTGACCGCACATTTCTATGCAGCTGGAACCGCAGATTTTTGTTGCTGTGTTTTAGCCTTGGGTTTTAAGGCAGAAGAGACAGCCCAGCACAGGCTTACACATGTTATTTGGAAGTATTGTGACAGCCAAGAAATTGGGTGAGTGTCAAGAGAAACCACAGTGGCTGTTTCCTTTTTATTATTTTTTAAAAAGCAATTTTGATCTTTCAAGCCCTGGGAGGAAAAAAGTTTACTAAATATACCTCTGTGGGGGTGTGTGTTGATTCAGGCATTTATCTTGTCTCTGATCTCTGGGAGGTGTTCATCTTCCCAGCTCCCTACCCTCTGCCTCCACACAGGGCTTCTCCCTCGAGGGTCCCACTCTCCAGGCTCCTAAAATCTGTGGGATCAAGGCCAAGGTCAAGGAACTTTCTAGAAAAGGTAGGCCAACTCCTTTTCTTGTCACATTTGCCATGTGATTATAAAAGGCAAAAACTGTCTTAAGCAGGATAAAAAAGGAGGAGGAGGAAGAGGTGGAGAAAAGAAGAAGAAAGAAGAAAAGAAGAAGAAGAAGAGGAAGAAGAAGAAGAAGAAGAAGAAGAAGAAGAAGAAGAAGAAGAAGGAAGAAGAAGAAGAAGAAGAAGAAGAAGAAGAAGAAGAAGAAGAAGAAGAAGAAGAAGAAGCACATTTATGGTTTATGTAACAAAAGTCCAGAGTGGGCCAGGCAGTGCTTATGGCAAGATTAGGCTCAAACCTATTAGGGGACAGTAAATCTATTAGGGGACAGGTTTCTCTCAGTAAGCTGGTCATCTCTGTGTGCCTTTGCTTTACACTGACTCCAGTCTGAGCTCCATTTGTGGAAATCTGACAGCCCAAGTTGTACCCTAAATCCTGAGGCTCTTATTCCTCTGATGGAATTCAGGGAGTTGACTGCCGTTGGCTCCTTTTGCCTTGACTTGAGTCATGTGCCCTTCTTTGTACCATTTCTTGGGGCAGGGCACTCTACTGATTTAAAGCTTAGGAGCTCAACCCAGAACTCCCGGCGAGAGAAAAATGAAAGCTCCTCCCAGGAAATGCGACGGAATAATTACACCATGAGAGGATGTGGCTAACAGGAGCCCAAATGACCAACGTCCACTGAGCTCAGGGGCACGCAACAGGGTCTCCAAGGCTGCCCCTCTGCCTCACCCTACTGAGGCTTCAGAGGGAGCAAGGGCAAGGGGTTTCTGAATTCTTCCAGGGTTGGCTAAGTACCACAGGAACCTGCACTTAAGGAGAAAACTAATGAATTCCTCGGACCAGATTTTAAGTGTTCCACTGTACTTGGCTCCAACTTCTGTCTCCCTTTCTCCTCTAATTGAGCCCTCTTTTCTAGCCTGACTAATCTCATTTAGCATGATATAAACACTCAAGTTCAAATTACTTGGTCAAACTGCAGCCCTACCAGTTAGTATTTGTAGAATCTTGATCAAGCTATTCTTTGAGCTTGTTTCCTCTCACCTAAATATGAGTGATGGTAATAACAATTAATAATAATACATATCTTACTGGTTGGAAAGGTTATGGAAGATTGTGTAGAGGACAATACTCGCCATACCCTCATACTTATTCTCAGCCCTTATTTACCCTGCTGAGACCAAGGATCCTCACCTCTTTGGGCAATACTTTGTGGGTTCCTTTGTCCTTTGGCTTCTGATGGGTTTGGCAATGTGGCTGGAGTACAGTATTTCCCACCTGCCCCTAGTATCATGTCTGTGGCAGTGCTTGTAACCCTCCATGGACTGTACCTCCTGCCACGTGTCCCCTCCTTCCGGGCCCTACCTCTCATGACTTCTCTTGGCGATATTATTTCTTCCATTGTCAGCCATTGAGGTTGTGATGACTTCATACAGTTGCTAGGTCCTTGGTCCCTTAACAGTCTTCATTTGCTTTTTAACTTTTCCCATAACTCTTTTATCTCTTTACTGAGCTATCTGTACCTAACTCATCCGGCATTAGATGTTGGTTCCTGCTGATACCCTGACTAATATAATAGTTGGCAACAGAAAGAGTGGTCCTAGTGAACAACATTCAAAGTGATATTCTGTGACCAAGTTTTTCATTTATTTAATGAAGACATAAATGTAAGGAAATGGGACACCGGTGTGGTGTGAAGCAGCTTTAAGATTATTACTTACATTGATGTGGCATGAGAAGTCAGTGGAAGGCAAAATTTAAGTGAGCAAGTGACTTCTCGTAGTCAAGGCTTACAAGGCAAAAAATTTAATACAGGACACATAATTTATAGGATTATTTTATGATGTTCACCCAACGAGCCAAATGCAAAAGAGTACACAGATCTGTCCACACACTAGAGACCCAAAGGATCCATCTGAGGACCTGGGTCCCATGGCAATGTCCTCCATGGGTCCAGCTGGAGGCCTAGAGTTCACAACAATGTCTCATGCAAGTTTGTATCAAGGATCTGCACTGGGAAGGCCCAAAGTGGTATAAGCTAGAAAGTCTGCACCAGTAGGGTGAAGGATCTGTGCCAGCAGGCTGAGGGATCTGCACTGGAGCCGGGAACGACACTCAAGGTAAGGACCAGAGCTCCCCTGTAAAGAATTGCAGCCATCTTCAGTGACAGTGAGGACCCAAGCTCCTCCGATGATGAGAACAGCTGAGTTCACATCAGGAAAACCAATGTGACAGGCTTCTCCAGGAGAATCAACAGTGCACCATCTTCCCCTCCAGTTCTCCCTTTACGCTGCTGGTCACAATCCTCAGGAGGGCCTTCCACACCCAGCACCATGCCAGTTCAGTTCAGCTGGGTGTTACAAGTTGACCATTAGTTAATCCACCACAGACTATAGCAAATTAATTGCTATGGCAACAGTGGTAAACACAGTAACTGCAGAGTGAGTTGGTGTCATCCCACTCAGGAGACCCAAGGGAGATTTTCAAGGGTGAGGTCCCAAGGTTAAAGAACTCATGTGTGCAAGACATCAGTAACAGCAAGCAGCAGGGAGCAGAGCAGAACACAGGCGTGCAAGGGCAAGAGCCCAAGGGCAGCCTGCACCGCTATTGTATAATTCTTATATAGGTTGTTATCTCATATTTACACTCTTACATAGTGTCGTAACCTGTGCTAAGCGACGGTCACATCACTGTGTCCCACTGTGTGCTTGCACTAGACAAGCAGGGTCACGTCCTCAGGTGTTCTCAGACTCCTCTGCGCTTTGAAGTAGTCTGAGTGGTTCCCCACAGTTGGCCATTTATTACTGTGCTGGAGGGTGTGTATGTGTGTGTGTTAGAGAGAGAGACAGAAAAAGAGACAGAGACATGAAGAGAGAAAGAAGCTTTGATCCTTGAATTTTTAACTCAAAAAACTCAAGACAAGGGTATAGAATAGAAAGTTTCTGTGGAGGCCTTAAAAGGATCCTTCCTCTCGTGCAGCCTCTGAGAATTATCGCTGTGGATCAGGGCTAAAATGTAACCATGTGGGTTGAGATTTGCACACCTATACTACTTCATGACATCTTTGTGCTAACCTTAGGGTACTGATGGGGAGGAAGGAGAACTTGAGACTGAGATAATGACAGAGAGGAACCTGAGATGCCTGAAGCCCTAGTCCCCCTGAGTAAGACTTTTCGTGGGACAGTTGCCTGCCAGTAGGTATGGTCCTCAATGCCTAGCCTTACTTATTCCATTGCCTTCAGACGTATAATGAGAGGTATAGCTCATTACAGTCCTGAGGAAACATGGAAGGATCTTCCCCAGAAGGAGACAGATGTTCTTCCAAAGGAATTGCGCTATTGTTACATTTGTATTGGAAAGAACTTTGCAACATGTATGGGAGTCGGTTCCAGGAGTACTAGCCCAAGGAGGATGAACTGTAGTTGAAGTGGATCAAATCTGTCAATGTGGGTGAATTCACTTGGGATTCAAACTATAATATAGTAGCATAAGAGGACCTGTGAGTGGCTCTAATAGTTTGTCTGGCTGAGTGACCCTTCAGTGAGCAGTGTGCTATTCTAATGAGGCTGAGTGTACCAGGACTTCTCAGTACGATAGGAAATGTGTCTATAATATGTACCTTGCTTAATCCCTCCCCTAAGGACCAGACCAGAGAACACTCCTTTCACAAAAGCATTTGGAAATTTATCAGCAAGAAGAACACAGGATCCTTGCAATGTTCTGTGTAGCTGTCTATACACCAGAAATGATAGCGAGCAATTCTGCTATTGAATCAGGGGCTTTCACACTAATAGCAATAATGGGAATCAACAGTCACAGACAGACAGAGTGACTGACTAGCACTGACAAGGTGGCCCACTGCTCTATGCCAGCAGGACAGCATAGTAGGCAAATTGTTTTGCCCCACATGAATTTATGGTGGTAGCTAACTGATCTATATCAACACAGCCCAATAGAAATAGAACGCAAGTTACAGTTTATAAATATAAAATTTACAATAGCCACATTAAAAATTAGGAACAAGTGATAATAATTTAATGATATATTTCAACTCCTATCTAACGTGTGATTTCAACATGTAACCCACGTAAAACATAACTAATGAGACCTTTTACATTAGTTATTTGTGCTGCTTTGAAATCTGGTGTTTACTTCCCATGTGAGCACAACTGTCAGGCTTCTCAGGGGGCCCAAGGGAGATTTTCAAGGATGAGGTCCCAAGGTTAAGCAATGTACATGCGCAAGACATCAGCAACAACAGCAGGCAGCATGGGGCAGAGCAGGGCACAAGAGTGCAAGAGCAGCCTGCATCTTTATTGTATAATTCTTACACAGGTTGTCGTCTCGTATTTACATTCTTACATAGCGCCATGACCAGTGTATGCGTGTTGACCTGTGCTGAGTCACGGTTATGTAACTATTCCACGGTGTGCCTGCACTAGACAAGTGGGCTCACATCCTCAGATATCCTTAGATGCCCTTGAGCTTTGAAGCCATTTGACTGATTCCCTACCCATCTCAACTAGGACTGGTCACATTTCAAGTGCTTGCTAGACATGTGACTAGTAGCTAACTGTTTGCCACTCTGGATCTATATAAGTGGGACAATTATAATTGAGGTGACTAGACCCTGGCTTGAACAGCCATAGTGATCACCTGTACCTTCCTATCTGGTTCTCTGAGATATAGTAGCTCATACACTGAGAACCCTTTGTTTTTACTGAGAACACTTTGAGAGGGAGAGGCCATAGTCCCTTTCAGGAAGGAACCGGAAATGTGACCACAAGTATACTCTGAAAATTCTCGCCAGGCCTTCTCTGGAGGTGCCTGAGGGTGATTTGCTAAGGTGATAGGCACAAGACAAAGGAAAATACTCAGATCCAGCAGAGGTTACTGGATACTAATTCCAAACCAGTTTCAGTCTTCAGAGGTGGTAAAAGTCTCCATGGTCCATTGCAAAGACTGGGGGAGAGGTGGAGTCTGGGCTAATGCTGTCTTACACTCCAGCGGGCCTGTGGACTGGGCAGGTGGCTACTACCCTGGTTCTTGAAAGTATAGCTGGAATAGTCATAAATGGCAACTGGGAGAATCCCATGTTAGTTCCCTCAGCCACAGAATGAAAACTATTAGGACAGAAGGGCAAAGAGAAGCCTCTGGGAAGTTGATGTTACTCATTCTCCCACCTTCAAAAGTAGAAACCAAAAGTGATTCCATATTCCTGAGGGTACTGTAGGGATTTGAGTCACCACCAAAGCTTGGAAGATGAAGGGGGTGTGGTTTCAACCACATCTTGTTAAATACCTACTTCAGGACTATAGATCGCCCTAAATTTGATTAAACATTTGCTGCTGACCTCAGCTCCTGCCCTGGCTGCACTGTCTCTACCAGATCAAGAACAACTTGGAACATTACAATTCATTTGGAAATTAACTATTCTATCTTAATGAGTAAGATACTCAGAAGTAGTTTGCCATCATCTGACTGAGACAGGTGTATTCCCTGAGTCTTTGGGGCAACTCTCCTGCTTTCTATTATAATATAATCTGACGGGGGCTCAACACTTAACAGAACTTTCACACTTGTCCCTTGTGCTGAATTGAACCTTGTAAGCAGGGTGCTGCAAGAACCCTTGAGGCCTCCAGAAGAGAGGGGCCTGAGAGAGGGGAAAAGAGCACCTTACAAGATGTACGAGCCAGACGCTAACACCCCAGTGAAATTCCTGGGGATCCAGTGGATACAGCACTGTGTGACTGGCCTTCCAGAGTCAGCTAAATTGCTCTGCTTTGTACTGTGCACTGCACTTGGTGGATCTCTTTGAATTTCGGCAAAGAATTTGCATGCTCCATTTTGCCCCATTTACACTGTGTCCCATGAAGTTGTCATTTTAGGATGGGTCCCAGGGCAATAGAGGAGTCTGTATCACGCCCAGGCTGTGGCACGAGTTGCTCCTGCTAAGTCTTATTACCTAGCAGATTCAAAGGGTATCAGATGTTTGACCAAAGAATATCTTACCCAAAGGACAGCAAGTGACTATGCAGCCTGCGCTGTTCCTCATGAACTGTGTGCTATCTCATTCACCTGTTCATAAATGTAGGTACATGCGGCAGTGTTCTGTTATTAAATGAAGGTCTCTGTGTGAAATGAGGCTAGTGCAAGTTTGGGAGGCATCTAAATAGACCCAGATTCCCCTTGTATCTGTTCCCGCAATTTCAGTGTCTCTTACCAGCCCACAGCAAGGGCCTCCTGGGAAATTCCCTCTGGCGAGTTAGCAGAAGGAGGAAAAACTGCAGGTCTGGTTTACAGATCAGTTTGTATCCTGGCACCGGCTAGAAATGGATGAACAAACACATTGCCACCCTACTCAGCAGTGAGCCCAGAAGGCAGAGATGAAGAACAACTTGTCCTAAAACTTCTCAGTGGACAGAAACTTGGAAACAATTTCTGATTTGCTTGGAAGGAAACACAGGTTGCAGTCTCCTGGGCAGTGGCTCACAGTTGACCTCACTGATGGCGGACTTGGAAAGATGAGGAGCAGAAGGCTGATATGACAAGACACCTGGAGAACAAGCGTGTGGGGATATTGATGGCCCAAGGACACATGAAGCAGAAAGCACTCACAGTGGAGGAATCTTCCGGAATCAGGTGGGCAGGCTGACTCCCCTTGTTTCTGTCCTCAACTTCTTTCCCTGGCTTATGTGCTACGTGTTCCATGGCCTTGAGTATAGTGTCTGTGACAGCAAAGAGGTCATTATAATGAGAAGTCCCTCTCACCAAGGCACCTCTAGCAATCAATCACAGCAGCTGAGTGTCCAACTTGCCAACTGTAGAGGACAACACTGAGCCCTGGAAAGGGCATGATTCCTGTGGGAACCAGCCTGTAGCCTGGCTTTGGAATCCCTTCCTCCTTGGCAGAGGCCGGGATTCATGAATACAGATACGCATTCTGTACACCAACTGACCTTCTTTGCCTGGGTGAGATCTTCCTGCACCATTATCAGAGGATCCTGTAATGCCATTATTATGGTATCTGCAAATGTTTATTGTCTCTGACAAAGGAACTCATCCTAATTCCAAAACGGTAGAATCAGAGGTTCATGCCCACAGAGGCAGCTGGAGTAGTTGCTTCAATAGAAGAGCAGAGTGGCCAGTAGAGAGAAGCTTGCTTGTTAGCTTTGCTTAGGGGACAGCACCCTGAGAGATTGGGGTGCTGTCTTATTGGATCCCATTAGTGCTTTAAATCTGTGGCCAAATGATGGTGCCATTTCCTTCAAAGCCAAAATACAAATGACGACAAAGTGGAAGGGGTGGCAGTAACACTTCTCACAGTTACACCTAATAATATAATGTGCACACTTTCTGATCTTGTCCTAAAACTCCCAAGGGTGGAACAAGAAAATAGTCCTCACTCCATCAAACTGGAATTTAACACTCTCTCCCTGGCAATGAGGGTTTCTCTTCTTCCTGATTAATTAGGGCTCAGTAAAGGGCTTCCGTAACTAGTTAAATTGCTTGGTTCCAGGTGCCAAGAGGACATGGGGCTGCTCTTATCCCCTGGGACTAATGACTCATGCAGAGCCCCATGCATGTGGCTCCTGAATGCTTTCCACAGTGACCTTGCTAATGGCAGCAGGACTGCAGCTGCCTCAGAGAAGCAGAGGTTGGAGGGCCTGGCTGAATGCCATCCTTCTCAGCCTTCGTGAGTGAGGAGAAGGATGCGTGGAGTGGCGATTAGAAAGCTTTTGGAGGTAACAACAGTCAAGGTTCATGAAATGCATTGTTCTGGTAAATTGAGCTTCTAAGTAACTAAGTTTTATTCTGAAAACTCATGTTAAATATCCTGCCGAAATGTCTGACTCTGCTCTTTTCCCACCGCAAGCACAGGCTGGTGAGCATGGTGGATGTGTTCTCGGATGAACAGGGATGTTAAAGAGCCCCAGATGATTATTTCCAGAAGACCAAATCTCAAGGTGATAATGTAGCTAAAGAAAGGAAAGGTGATGGGGTTGAATGAACTGTGCAAGATAGAAGTTACTTTATCAAAAGATAAATTCTTGATATCAGCCTGATTCAAAGTCATTTATATTTTAAAGGGGAAGTCCCAACAGAGTTCTGGGTAGTAGAATGCTTCTGAGGGCTGAGGATTTAGTATTGTAATGATAAAGGCTTTTAACCGGTGATGCTCATGTTTGTGTGGGGCGCTATACTTCCATGCCTCTTTCCTTTTTTCTCTTCTCCTCATCAGCCCTTGGGGACAGCACAGGCATCTTTCACTGTCTCTGCTCAACATTTAGAATAACTGAAGCGCTTGGGGCTGAATGATTCCCCCACATGGGCAGCAGCAGACTTGAACAGCCGTCCCTTGAATTGCTGCTTTCTATTGGTTTGGTTTCTGTTCTGGGGTATTCTCTCAGGCCTAGATGAAGGGAAGAAGGTGCAATATTTTGAAGAATCTCAAGAAAGGAGCAAAAAAAGGAAACAAAATCGTGGAGATTCTATTGTAGTGGAAAAGCTGGGCTGCAGAAAGAGTGAAGAGAAAAGCCAAAGGATTGCCCACAAATTCTTGTGTGGAACTAAATGTGGCAAATTCAGAAGCCCAGCAGCACAGTACAAGGACCATTCCCCTGCAGCGACAACCCGCCACGGCCCTGACATTCTCAGCCAGCTCTCTGGTGCCTGCCATGAACACAAAATCAGGAAATGCCCCCTGCGAGGGAGAAGGACTGTGGGCAATGACATGTGCCTTTTGCTTCCTGTTAGTCTCCCAGAGCGAGGAAAAGTGCCTTTCTGGGGTGACAAAGTTGCCTTAATCATGGAGCAAGCAGAGATACAAAGAATAAGGAGCGGGGGTTGAGAAGCTTGGGTCTGAAGTCCTAGCAGTACAACTTCAGAGAAATCAGACGATTTTCTGCGGCTCAGCTGACTTCCCACACATGCAAGACAGGAGCATTAACCTTGCTCCACTTGAATTCTAAGATTGTTCTAGAAGTCCATGTGATCATATGCAAACAAAGACGTATTATGTTTTTAGAAACAGGAGGACTAAGGGCAACCAAGTCACTTGTACAGATCTACCATGTACAACATCTGCAGAAAGAGGATGAAGCTAGGTTTTCTAAATGCAAGAAAACTACCTGCATATGCACACATGTAGGACACATCTAATCTGTCTGCAGGGAGACCAGCAACAGAGCCCCTCCTGTGGTCTGCAATTGTTGCCCACTATTTGTATGTCTCTCATGTTATCTTATGCATATCTTTATGGGTCTCACTGCTGTTGAGGATGAAGTGAATACTGCTGTCTGATTGTGAACTGAACAAACAGGTGACATATTTTTCTCTGCACATTAGTTTTTACATCTGTAAGACAGAGACAAGGAGGCTTGTATCTACATTTCCCCACCAAAGCCTCATGTAGTCGTGGGAGTGGGTTTTTCAGAGGTGGCTGAGTCTAGAGTGTGTGATTTTGGGATTAAGGGTGTGAGCACTACATGGACCCTAGGAAAGGTGGGGACAAAAAAAGTCTTGTCATTCTCCCGGTTGCTTTTTCTGTCTTCTACCCCCATAAGCTGTTGCCCCTCTGCTATGTGCCACCCTGCCTTGGAGCCAGTCAATTACGGACTAAAACTGTGAGCTAAATAAACCTTATCCTCTTTAACTTTGAGTGTTTGGTATTTTGTCTCAGCAACAAGAAAAATAACCAAGACATTGAGACAGAGTAATCAGTTTTATTAGGTGATCTCTAAAGCCCATTAGTCCACGAGCCAATGGATTAAAAGTTCTGCCTCCCTAAAGAGAAATTTTTCTGCCATGGGTCATGGTTATGAAAGACTAAGGACCAGGTAGAGACGGTAAGAGGGTTAGGATGTGCAGAATACTGGGTGAGGGGGAAGAAGGTGTTCTCCCAAGCAGCTGAGGAAGCCCAGGAAGAATGGACTGTGCCACTGCTGAGAAGTGTGAGGACCAAGGGGAATTTAGGAGCAGCCTGGGAATCTGGGCTCCTGAGCCCTGGGCTACATCCAGTCTGCATCACTGATGCTGGTCTCCTGCAAATAGGTTAGATATGTCATACGTGTGTGCATGCCATCTAGCACTTAGAAAGCCTAGCTTTGTCCTCTCTGTAATTTAGTGAAACCAAGCAGAATTGCTCATCTCCTCCAAGGACAGTGAAGGCAGAATATCACAATGCAGGAAGCTCAGGGGCAGGGGTTGGGTACTATAACTGAAATCATTGCACCAAGCAGCGAGCACAACAATATTCCAGCCCATTAGCTAACCTAGCCAAACCTGGCTCAAAGACAAGATGCAGAGTGGCCCTGTAGAATGGCTTAACATACATCCCTGCACTCAAGGTCTGCTAGGCCTCATGGTCAGATAAATTCTCTCTGAGAGAGAAGATTGGAGGTGAAAGACACTCACACCACACTAGACAGAGCCCCACATCCTTTCTCTAGGCTCTCAGTAGAAAGCCTGAGCAGGGTGAGGACTTTGGTAGGCAACCCTCTGACTTTGAAGGAACTAGGTGTATTAGTCAATGATTACTAGAGTCAGATGTAGAAAAATGCAAGAGGTCTGTTCACACATTAGAGATTCAAGGAATCCAGTTGATTACATGCAAATCTGTGTCAGGAGGCAAAGGAATCCTCGATGAAAGCCCAAAGGATTCACGCTGGGAAGTCCAAAGGCTGGCACTGGAGGCTACAGAATCTGTGCCTTCAAGCTGAAAGACTGATGCTGGAAGCTGAAGAATCTGTGCAGAGAACCAAGAGATGATGCCCAAGGTAAAGAAGACCAGGGTTCCCAGCGAAGATAGTCATTCGCAGTGAAGGCCTCTTGAAGCTTGTCCAAGGAAAATCAACATTAAAATCCTCCTCTCCTGTTCTCCCTTTCTACTGTTCCCCAGAAACATGCTAACTCAGCCCAGCTGGGCGTTCCCACCCAAGCTGACCACCAGTTAATCAACCAACACACCAGGTCAGGGTGAGCCAAGGACAAGCTGGTGTGCTTCTTTAATGCATATTCCTGTCTGTTCCTGGACTCTTTACCACTAAAGCTGAATCTCTGGGGGAAGTGGCATTTTTTAGCAGGCTACTCAGTGTTATTCTTGTACTCAACAACTCTGAAGCCCATATGAGTTCTTTGAGTGTCCATTATATAGTAGACACTTAGCAAAAAAGGTTGAATGACTTAATACATAGATGATCAGGTGAGAGAAAGCTCAATGAATCAGGAAACACAAACTGTACTTGATGACAGCACCTGCGATTGGATCTCTGCTACCAACCGGTGTATCTTTGCAATTACAAACCTTTCATGTTTTCACTTTTTTGAATCCTGATGCCAAGAACCCTAAAATGGATGACTATTATCAGCCCATTTTACATATTGAGGCTCACAGAATAGTCATTTTCCTGATATACGGTTGTCAGCCCACTTGGGGGGCCCAAGGGAAATTTTTAAGGGTGAGGTCCCGAGGGTAAAGAATGTACATGCACAAGACATCAGCAACAACAGCAGGCAGCTTGGAGCAGAGCAGGGCACAAGAGTGCAAGAGCCACCCACATCTTCGTTGCATAATTCTTATACGGGTTGTTACCTCATGTTTACATTCTCACACAGCGCCATAACCAGTGCATGCATGCCGATCTGTGCTGGGTCGTGGTTACATAACTGTACCCCACAGTGTGTCTGTGCTAGATGAACAGGCTCATGTCCTCTGTTGTCTTTCGAGCTCCTGAGCTTTGGAGCAGTCTGAGTGGATCCCAACAACAGCTGATAAACGACATGGTCCAGGTTCTTTGACAAAGAGCACCCTTGTACAATATGTCAGCTATGACCACCCTCACCACCCTCACCAAATACAAGACATCAAAGCACACTGAACTTGATGACCTGTGAGGATGTGGGGAAAAGGAAGGGAGAGGCCCTCAGGCTGGGGAGCTGGAGGGTGAAGGTGAGGGTAGTACTGGGCAGGGGGAGGGCAGGTAACGGACATGGGCGGAGTGCCAGCTGCATACCCCAGTCCTCACCCTCACATCTCACATCCAAGGACCACACAAAGATTGTATTGTCCCCATTTTACGGTCAAGGAAATTGAGGCTCATAAAAGAGCACTACTAAGTATCTTGTCCATGCACGGAGTTACCAAGTGGCAACTCCAGTTTTGAGCTCGAGTCTTGAACCCAGATTCAAAGCCCATTAAATCTTTTCTTTTATTCTCCCTCGTTGCCTATTGCTGGATTGGTCTAATCTTTATAAATTTTTAATTCATCTTTTTCTTTGATTGGCTTGGTAGTTATACATTCTATACTTTTTCCTTCTGGGAATTACAGTCAATTTTTATGAGCATTTTTACTGAATTATGTACTCTTAACATTTTAAATATGTGCTTAACAAAGTCTAACATAACTTTTCCTACAATGCTTCACATTTGGTTTCCCCCTCCTATCTTTCAAACTACTGCCATCTAGTAGACTGAGCTATGTGAAGTTGCCAATATTCAGTT
The DNA here is from genome assembly GCA_004027295.1 of Dolichotis patagonum. Taxonomy (NCBI): domain Eukaryota; kingdom Metazoa; phylum Chordata; class Mammalia; order Rodentia; family Caviidae; genus Dolichotis; species Dolichotis patagonum. The sequence continues at coordinate 28,858 of PVJX010000864.1, forward strand.
ATTCACCCATGAAAAGGGCAATTTCATAAAATAATATTTTCACTGGAGCTATATTTTAGTTATATCTTATGTTGAAACATCCCCACATTCATATTTAACTTTTAACTCAGATTTACCAACATACAAAGCAATTTCTTAACGCACTATTAATTTGTTTTGGTTTTGTTTCCTAAACACAGAATTTATTTAACCACAAAAAGAAACCAGCAGGAGTCAGCCCAATTACCATCGCACTGTATTACTGAACAAATCCCGAGCTAATAAACAAGCTTCTGGCCCCTTTTCTCCTTCCATGATTGCCTGGCTCTGTGGCCTCTTCTTTCAAGCTGAGCAAACCCTGAGGCCCATGACGGAAAGAACCGTGTCAGGGATGCTGGATCGCTGCCTCTTTCGCTTGACACCTGGACTGGAAATGGGGTAAACATCTCCCTTTTTAGTTTGTACTTAAGTAAATTCCAGGTTTTGCCTGGAATCTGTGGCTCTTAGAGAAGGGTTTTATCAGGATCACGTGAGTTTTTAATATCACTGTGAGTTGTGGGGAGTCATTTTTCCCTTTGATTCAGTTTCTTTGAAAGTTTTTTTTCAACATAAGTCTATGAGTAGTGAACTCGCAATCTGTGAGTGTTTAAAAACATTTTCTTCTCGTGTTCATTTATGATGATAGTTGAAATGGGTATAGGATCTAAGCTGACAGTTATTTACACTAAGCATTCTGTCTTCCCCCTGTTTCTTTTCCTAACTCTTACTTAACATATGTCTAGCCTTCTCATTTCGCCCTTCTTATCTCTTGCTTTCTTATTTTTACCTCTGTCTCCCTGAGCTGCACTCTAAGTTATTAGCTTTGATTTAGCTGTGTGAAAATTCCAGCTAATTCTCCCTTTGGCCTTGAAAAGGATATATGTATCTTTCCATCTAATTTTTAAAGTTTTGACTATTACATTTTTATTTCTAGAATTTTCATATATTCTTTTGTGGTACTATTTATATTGTTCTGATGCTTATTCTATCTTTGATATTTTAACATCATTTTATATATATATATATATAGAGAGAGAGAGAGAGAGAGAGAGAGAGACAGAGATCTCATGCATGCCAGGCAAGTGCTCTACCATTGAACTGCATCCCCGAGTAATATTTTAACATTTCAAATGTATGTACTAAAAACATATCTTTTAGGTTGCTTTATTGTGTCATTTTATCATGGCCTGACACCAACAGTACAAATTCTTTTAGTTGCCATATCTGCCAACCACCCCCCCATGCTTGCTTGTTTGCTCTTGTGATGATGGTATTTGACAGTGAGTTGCTCTTCATGGCATTCCTGTGTGCCCTGGGCTATGGAACTGTCTACAAGTGTCCCTTGTCATAGGCATCTGCAGGGGCTTACAGGTTTCAACAGTTTCTGGTGGCTTTTATGATAATTCTCAGCTGGGCAGGGAACAGTGGGAACTCAGGACCCCTGCCGGTTTAGGATGCCAATTTCTCAGTGATAACACTGTGTGTGCCCACAGGCAGGGGAGATACCCAGCTTTCCTCATCAGCTTTGGAGAAAGTTGGTGGGGTTCTCTTATTCTTATGTCATGGCTTCGGTAGCTCCCGTGACCTTCGATACATGGGGCCTGCGGCCAAGACTCCTTGCCTCGGTCAGCAGCGCCTTGGATGGGACAATCCCGTGAGCCTCAGCCCTGGCCACAGTTCCGCACTGACTTGGAGTGTTCCCTCTGGTGCTGCGAGGGGCCCTGCTGAGAGGCCCAGCAGCGCACGCTCCTCTCTGCTCAACATGCCCAGTGGCCAGCGGTCCGGACTTAGCTTTCGGTGCGCGGCTGCTTCTTGTGATTGGAGGAGACCCACGGGATGTATGCTCCCTTTTGTCTGACGGCTGTTCACAGGGAAGAAGGGCTGAATTTCCTCAGAAGTCAGATGATAAGACGAAGATTTCTCTCCCCGAAAGTCAGGAGTGGGAGTGGGCAAGGTGGCAGAGGAGGCTGGCAGGAGGATCTGTTCTCAAGAGAGGTTCATAATGACCTGGAGCAAGTGGGACATGGAGCCTTGGAGTGCTGAACAAAGAGGCAGGAGATGATTAGCACCCTGGTCTAGGCAGAACCTGCCCACAAACTGCTTTAGACCTGTGTGAAGGGGTCCAGGGCCGCCTGGAGGGGCGAGGGTTAAACATGCAGGTGTTACAAGCACGAGAGTTTATGACAGTTCCATCAGTGACAAAGCGTTCAGTGTGCACCGTGGAGGTTTTCTTTCAGTCTTTCTCTAACTGGAATATCTCATAGATCTAAGAAGAGCTTTCCAGGTGCCATTAGCTAATTAAATGCTGCATGTTTTAAAATGGGCAGCAGGAGCATGCATTCAGTGTCATATTTCTGTTTTCTGTGACTGAGTGCGGTAGCCAACTACTACCCAGCACTTATTCAAATGACGCAGCATCGATCACTTGGAGGTCTGTCTCTAAGTCTGTGGGAAGCCAAGAGCACCCAATGATCTTAAAGGAGGAAAGCTCAGTGGGCGGTGGGACTCAGCAAGGGGGCTCGCAGTCAGGACGAGTGGCGTCTGTCCGGTATAACAAGGCCAAAGCATGCAGTTTTGTGGACACTTGCCTCTAAGGGGGAGGTGAGCTGCTGCAGAAAAGCTCAGGAGAGGCAAACCCCAAGCCCTGCCCTCTGGCGCGCCCAGGCAGAGCAGTGGCAGTAAGGTTGTGAAAGGGGCTGGAGACTGAGTTCTAGCCTTACCCAGCTGTGCAACTCCAATCACCTCAGCACAAGCCTGATTATGGGAGCTAAATAAATAGCGGGGACACAAATATCCCTGGAGTAGGGGTGAGGGGAGAGGGAAGCAGGGGAGAAAAGGTAGCTCACCCACTGGCTTCCTGCAGGCTGGAAGGGAGCAGACAAGTGCTTGGAACCGGGAAGGGGAGGTGAGAGGGGCTTTGAACCCTGCTCTGCAGCAGCGAAGGCTGAGCCCTGTCAAAACAGAGAGGAAGAGCCACTTACTCGTCATGCTGCGAGTAGCAGAGGTTGATGCCTGGACCCCAGGGCTGATGAAGATCAAGGGATTCAGAGACTCTTTCCTTGCTGCTGATGATGATGAAGATGACCGTGTTGATGATAATGACATAAACAATACATATGTCCCTAATGTTTACTATGCCAGGTGCTCTGTGCAGCACTTTACATGTCATAAGTCACTGAATCCCATAATAACCTTACAAATTAGGTAAACTGAGGCACAGGCCAAGCAAGAAACCTTCCCAAATTCACATGCCTAGAAAGTGATGGACATGGGTTTCATATCCTGGTTCTTTTCCGTAGCTTCATTCTCTTTCGCCAACAACACTTTTGAGATATCCCAGGAGTCTGAAAACTGAGCCCAGCACTGTCCGCCTATATTTTGGTAAAAAAGTTTTATTGACATAACCACACCCATTGATTTATGTAGTGTCTGTGGGTTTTTTTTATACCATAATGGGAGAATGGGGAGTAGCTGCAATGGAGAAAGCTACAGTATTTATGATCTGACACTTTATAGGAAAAGTTCGCTTATCCTTGCTGTAGCAGTCAAAGCTGAAAGGATCTGCTAATAGATTGAATGTGGAAGGAGCAGGAAGGGAAAACTCCAGAATGGTGACTTGAAGATTTAGGGACACTCAGTGATTCATCAACCTTCTGTTGAGTTCCATGTGTCAAGCAGGGTGCGGTGTCATGCTGAGGACGCAGACATACAAATTACAGCCTTCTGGGAGAGGTGCACACACAAGTGAGTGGCATGTGAAATAGAGCTTGGATACATCTGGGAACACAAGCTTTCATGGCATCCATGAATGATGAAGACAGAATGATTCCATGCTTATTTATTATCCTAGATCCTTAAACCAACAGGATGGAATCTTTCTCCCTGTCTTTCAGATGTCCATAAACCATTACGACCAGCCCCACAGAGTAGGAAAGGCTGGAGGGTTTCTTCATTTATTTGTGGATTTGGGGAGCCCAGTGGGTGCCAGGTGTTGGCTCAGGTGTTGAGAACAAGACAGACACGATCCTGAGCTCATGACTCTTTTTCGATTGTAACTGGAAGGAGAAAAGAATGCAAGGAGAGGAAGACCATTTGGAAAGAGGATGGGGTGCACATCAGATGTCTTCTATCTTTCCAATGAAGTAAGAGGGCAGGGGCAGATTGCGAGGCTTAAAAGCAGAACAAACGCTGTCAGATAGCCTCGACCCGAGTGCTCAGCATTTCCCCAGAAAGGGAGCCTGGTGGGATTGCCAGGCAGCACTGGGCTGATCTGAGGGTGGGAGTGTGCATTTGCAGTAAACACAGGCTTAGTGGAGAGGTCTTCTTGGAGCAGCCCTGCGCACTGCGGGGAAGGTGTGAATGAGAGGTGGCCTCACTTGAGCAGAGACAGCCTTTGGGAAGCACAGGGGTGTGCAGTCTACTAGAGGTGGAAGCATTAACTAACTGCAGTAAGGTCATGGGGCACGCTATTGGATGCATTGATTAAGTCCAGGTCTGCAGAGTAAAACACCCTGCTTCCCTATGGCAATCTAGAGACCTGATCTCATGCTGACAGGCTCCAATGATTCTAATACATCGAGGACACTTTTGTTCCGAGAGATGATTAGCACTGCCAATCAGGCCCCAGTGCATCGATTTCCTAATTAGCCTTAGGTGTGCAGTGGCTGTTTCCCTTGTTAGGCTGTGTGAGCCAACATAGCCACTTCCATACAGTGGGGAGTCAGACTATCTACCTCAGACACGGTCTGGGAAATTACAAATGGACACTCGCTAATTTTTGATGTAAGAACACGACCTTTCTTGTAAGTATAGATCCACTTTCTTCCCCTCATCTTTTTTCCATAAATCATACTCATAAGACACCAGCCAAGATTTATTTCTGTTTTTACCCAATGACTTGAAAACACTGTGTAACAACCTGGATGCAGAGTCCTGGGGATTTTTATAATTCTCCTCCCAACCTTTACCCTCACTGGTCTTTCATAGACAACCATACCTACAAAGAAAGCTTTTTTTTTTTTAAAGTAAATTGCTTTGATGGGCTATTTCCAAAGTATTCAACCTAAATTTTTATATAAACAACTCTCTTTTTTGGCTTATATTTCATTAGTGTATATACTGTTTCATTAAAAGCATGTAATTACAAGACTGAAGTTGGCATTACAGTGTTTGGACCACGTACAGCTGGCTGTTGGTAAGTAGAGGACAGGAGGGGTGGCGAGGCGGGGCCGGGGCATTCCTGGGCCTTTTCTGAGGGCCTCGGGGCTGATTTGGAGGCACCAGTACATAGGTGGCCGCTGGCTCAGTGGTGGGATTGGGGCACCACACAGGACTCATGCCCTGAGAGAGGGAAGTCCTTCCTGAAGGCTTTTGATGGCCCCTTTTCTGGCTCATCTTTCAGACTACAAATAACCTTGGGAGAGGGAGGGAGACTCCTTAAACTCCTCAGAAGCATTTATGAGATTGGCTTCCTTCCCATGCAGGAGGCTGGCGGTGGTTGAGCCTGCTTCCCGGGTGTGCAGGCTGAGGTACGGCGCCACCACTAGAGGGCGGCAGGCACAGGGGGAAGGGCTGGGGAACACACAGGCAGTGTCGTTTAGGGGGTTGAGTAGGAGACGACTCACCATTGCTGGTGGCCTTCACGGCTGTGTGGCCGGAACTGGAGACCTGGCTGACCCTGCTGCATGACCCCAGCACCCCAGCATTGATTGTGGGCACAGAATTTTATTTCTGGCTCCAGTTTCCGGTATCCTGAGAATGAAGACCAGTAGGTTTGGATATCGCTCCTTCCTGTGCAGGAGCCTCGGTCTTCTCTCCTGGCTCTTTCTCTCGAGTCTCTGGCTCCGTGAAAGCCAGCAGCTGTGTCGTGAGGACACTGTAGCACCCCAGAAACAGGCCCACAGGAGAGCGGCTGAGGCCCCTTGCTAACACCAGCCCCTTCTTGCCCCTAATGTGGGTAAGTGGCTCCTCCAGCCTCGGTGGAGCCTAAAGGTGCCAGCTGCCAGACAACAGGTGCACTGCCATTCTCGAGAGGCCAGGAGCCAGCACCACCAGCTGCCCCACCTGCACAGACAGGGTTCGTTATCTTGGTTCCCATTGGGTGTGTTTTTATTACTGCACTAAGCCGCTTCGTGCAGAGCTGAATAGATGTGCAGCAGTAGAGAAGGAATTTGTGGTCTTGCGGAAGTGACTGAAACCTGGTCCCCTGCTGGCCCCAGAAAGCAGGGCTTGATGGGCCAGAAGCAGTGTTCTGAGGACAAAAATATTGGTGCTTTTTTTTTTTTTTTTTTTTTTTTTGGTACTAGGGATTGAGCCCAGTGCCTTTGCACTGACCTACATCCCTGGCCTTTTTTTTTGGGGGGGTAAGTTTTGGCTAAATTGCCCAGGCTGGGCTTGAATTAATGATCTTTTTGCCTCAGCCGCCCAAAGTGCTGGGATTAAAGGCATGCATCACCACATCCTGCAAAAAATAACCCTCAGCTCCTTGAAAGTGTCTGAACCTCTCCATCTATAGCAGCTCAGTAGAGAGGCTGCTCGGCCCCAGCACAACTGTCCCCATCTCACAGGACTCAGAGTGTGTCCACAGAGCAGCCACAGCAGACCTGGTTTCCAGAGGGTCTGGGACACTCGGCCAGCCTGACCCTACAGGGCAGAGGGCCACTGAGTGACCACAGCCAGTGAGCCAGGGCTCCACGCCAATGTGGCACAGTGCCCCTGTCCCCTGGGTAGTGTTGTTCCCCTGGGCGCTGGCCTCACTGGGGTGGGTGGCACTTTCTGTGTCTGAAAGTGATAAATCGTACGTCTGCAGGAGACTGGTGGGCGAGTGAGATTTCTTATTGCTGTAAAAAGATTGACACGGCCTGGTGGTGACAAGGGGTGTCAGTTGTTACCACTGCCCTCTTCCAGCCAGGAACTGCCCGCATCCCCACACAGGGCCTCAGACATAGAACCCAGCCCCTTTTCCCTTCCTGTCCCTGCTCATGACACTTCAGGGACCCAACCCTCCCTTGCTCCAGAAGCCACTTGTGTTCAGGGGTCGTCCCTGGAAATGGGCCCAAGCCCGGCTCCCTGGCGTCTGAGGTGAGCCTCCTCTGCTAGGACCCAGCGAGAAGCCCTGGATTGGAGCCCGATAATGAAGTTTATCCACTAATCCCTGTGGCAGCCACTGCGTGTTGCCAGTGAAAAACTCACCTGCCTTCTTTCTCCCCAGAAGAATCCAGTGAAAGACCATCATTCCAAGCCTCCTTCCAGTGCGGGGCCCTGTGCCTAAGGTCTAGTAGTGACACAGAAACAAGTGAAAGGTGGGAGTTCTGAAAAACTGTTCGAAGGAAGCTGACTCAGCTGAAGGAAAGAGCCTTCGTCCTGTCTCTTCTTTATATCTGCAACCTAGCATTGGGATGTCAAGGGCTGGCACTCCAGCAGCTATTCTGGACCATGAAGTGACCTCCAGAGCAGAAGTCATGTGCTAAAGGTGGTGGAGCAAAATGTAAAATATGTATTTAAAAATATAGATGCATATACATTAAGATATATATGGTGCAATATATACCAGCTTTGTTTTCAAAACATTTCCTATATCAAGCCATTTAATCTTCGCTGTGATTTGCACGGTTACTTTTATAATTGTCATTTTATAAATGAGGAAGCAGAAAAGGAAGGAAGTTCCTTACTGTCTCATGGTCTGAGAAAAATTAAAGCCCAAGCGGTGTGATTCTGGAGTCCAAGTTTTCAGCAGTACCAGGCCCCGCCTTGTCCGAGGCCAAGTTGCTACCGCACCACACTGGGGCTGCCCTGCGCCGCTCTCCCTTCCATGTGGAAGAAGCCTGGAGCTGACTTGAGCCACTGCTATTTTGAGTTTTCTGTTGTCAGCTGCCAGGCGTGTGCCTTGCTGATCCGTCTCCAGAATGATTTTCATGCCCCCGGGCGCCTGCTCCACTGCTCCCGTGTCTGAAAAGCCTTGCACGCCCTGCTGTTTGCACACCTCTCACGCAGAGCCTCACAGACACTTGTCCGGCTGGCTGTCACCCAAGTTGGAGGACCGCCTTCCGGCGTGGGACTGCATCTTAGCATCTACACGTATGCACGCGCATGTGTGCACACAGACACACACACACACACAGCCCTTAACCTAGCATGGTACATAATCAGTGGTCAGGAAATGTTCTCTGGGTGTAATTGAATCTGGGGGGAATGCCAGTGTTACATAAAAGTAGAATGAACTAATATCACGTCTGACATATTGGGGTAGAGTAACTCCCCCTTTCCCTCTCCTCTGACCAGGCTGCCAAAAATCTTTTTCTTCTACAATGAAATGAAACTTACTTTTTTTTTTCAGTACTGGGAATTGAACTCAGGGGTGCTGTACCTCTGAACTATGTCCCTAGCCTAAATTGCAAAGGCTGGCCTCAGACTTGTAACCGTCCTGTCTCAGCCTCTGCAGTAGCTGGCACGTCAGGCATGTGCCACTGTACCTGGCTGACGTTCACACTTCATGAGTGCTCTGTGTAAGTGGGCATTTACATGTCATTTGGGTCTCTGTGACTCTGAGAGGTTGCTGGAGGCAAAGACACCGAAGCTCAGAGAAGTCACATGACTGACGAGGGACAGTCAGTGAGCCCAGGATTCCCCAGGTCCTGCATCCATATTCTTACCCTTGTCTGTTTGAAACACATCATGTGGCATCCAGGGCACAAGTCTAGGTCCCCAGCCCTAGTTTCTAATCAGGGCTCCTAACTCTGGCTGGCCTCAGTTTCCCTAGCTATCACTAGCGGGGCAATTACTGAGGCCCCTTCTAGCTGTGGTGCACAATCCTATGACTTCAACTCGCACCAAGGCCAGCGGGGGAGCCTCATCCTAGAGGAAAGTGAAGCTGGCACAAGGGCAAGAGAGGCATGTGGAGACCCTGGCCAAGGGGCAGCTTGTGGTGATCTCAGGCCGTGTCCAGCTCAGTCACCTCTCTGAGCTCAGCTAGTGATGGACCAGTGAGAAGGACACTTTCTGGGAGAAGGCTGGGCCGCAGACACATCTCTATCCCCAGAGCCCTGGGACAGCGGTCTGTCCACACCCAGGCCGGGCATGTGTTGGCATTTGCTGGTGCTGAGCTCCTGCTGCATCAGAAATTGCAGGGAGGCCGTCACCTTGGTGCTCGGGGGAGGCGTCGTGAGTGGGAACATGGTCATGTGTTCTTGCAGAGGAATCTGAGTGCCAGAGGAATCCGTGTGCCAGAGAAATCCCCCAGGGGTTCCAGGAGACACCGAACACTAACCGTAGACAAGCACGGCACTCTGGAGGACCCCAAACCCTTTGGCCCTGCCATGGCCAGGGTCCTGGCCACCCGCTCTATGGATTTAAGATTTAAATTGAACTCTCTAGTTTGCTGAGTTTGACATAAGCAAAACGAAATCAAAGGACGCTCGTACTCAAATCTCTCAGCTCTAGCTGCCCGCACGTACCTGATATAATCAATACTGAAGTCGTGTAGCCCTCACAGCGTAGCCTTCGCTCTCACGCCCGCAGCTGCATCTGGGCCTCCGTCGAATCTGACATGGAAGATTTATGTTGAATTGCATGAAATTGCTGATATTCAATCAGGTTTGGCATCAAAAAATGGCACTTTCACGAGGTACAACTGAGTACCGGTGTTCTTGGGTTCATTCTGTGATGAGGAGGCAGGGGTTTTTAATCCTCACGGGACTCACCGTGATTTTTAGTAACGATGGATCGGGGCCTGTGTCTCCAAATCTGATTCCAGACATCACTCGCTCACCCCACAGGGGTACACTGAGAGCCTGCTGTGTGCCGGGGACCTGCTGGGGACCAAAGACAGCACAGAGGACCAGCACCGCTGGCCTGTCTGCCGGGGGTCGTGCACAGCATCTCTCGGCAGGATGGAGAAAAGAGTTCCTGATAGCATAATGACCATGCAACGAGCCATCATTGTGTGCTGGGCCCTCTCCTGCTGTGCATTTCTGCTCATGTGTAGTTTATTTAGATATTTCTAGGCTGGTTCAATGGTACACACTTGTAAGCCCAGCTATTCATGGAGCTGAGGCAAAAGAATTGTGAGTTCAAGGGTAGTCTGGGGAACTTGCTGTGATCTCTTCCCCTACAAAAAGACAGAAAATGTTTCTGTTGTGTTATTTATACATCTAATTGTCATTTTGTTATTATTACTTGTTATCAATTCATCCCCACACTAACCTTGCCCATTTCACGGCAGAGGTATTTAGGCCACAAAACGGTTGAGTAACACAAAGGTCACACACCTAGTGTGACTGACCCAGGGTTGAAGGTCAAGCAGTCTGCTTCTGGCTTCTACTGCAGTCACCAGCCTGCATCTGCCTAGGGACATCTGGGCAGTCTTCCCAGAGGAGGTGGCCGATGGGTTGAGACCTGGAGAGTGACCAAGCCATAGTGCAAGGCATCAGGAAAATGCGCACAGAGGCACAGAAGCTTGAGAAAGAAAGGCTCACTCTCAGGAATCGGCCTGGAGTGTCAGAGAAGGAAGTGGTTGAGAGGTGACAGGCAAGGAACAGGCCATGAAAAAGGCTTGCATTTTATCCTATAAGCAACCAGGAGTTGTTAAAATTCCTGCAGAGAAGGGACAGGATTAGATTGGCCAGTTAGCAAGGTGGTTTAGGGGGCAGAGGGAGGCGGGAGGAAACTAAGAAGATGCTGGGATTTGGAGATACGGGTCCACACACAGCCCCTTCTCCTAAACCTCCTTGTCCATAATTTTCCTCTCTTGTCCCCTCCGAGTCCCTGGCCATCTGGCTAAATCATTAGTTACTGCTCATGAGTCACTTAAGTGACTCTTTACCTTAGGCCATCTCTTCTCCTGGGAGAGAGGTCGCAATATATTGCTGGAAGTGTCCCAGGAAGATGTGCCCTCCTCGCTGTCCTTAGAGGCTGGCCCTGAGGGCAGTTCTCACACTGCCATAGAGGCACCTGTCACTCAGGTTCCTGTCTTTCCCCCACCGTCACAGGTCTGCTGTCCGTGAGGTCACGGGTTCACACCGAGGGGGCAGTGCGGCAGCCGTGTGGTAGCAGCGTGGCAGGAGCAGGTGACAGTGAGCCCCACAACTGGCTGGTGCCTTCAAGACCTGCTTGGTCTCGTCCTGCATGTCCTGCTTCCTCCATCCAGTGACGGGGTGGTGCCGGGCTCGCCCACCTTGGGTGACTGACGGGGTTGCAGGGTCAACAGGTACTCTGTGTTCTCAGGTCCAGTTTCTGAGGTCCAGCAGAAAGTTGCAAGCTAGCTCTGACGTGAATAATCACAGAACAAAGAAAGGACATTTTTATCTCTGAGCCCCAGGGGCCCATTGGTGCCCTCTGGTAGCTGCGCAGGAGACCCTGAGTGGCCACAGAATTACTTCCCAGTGCGCCCTTCTGGCCCTGGCTGCCCTCAAAGCCAGGAGTTGCAAACTTCTCTGTAATTTCCCGTGGTTGGGAGAGTGCTCCAGAGACTCGCCCATGGTCTTCCTGTGGAAATGGCCCATGGATCAGGAACCAGCTGGGGATTCTTCCAGCTTCCCAGCACAGGTGATACGGGGGCCGTGTGCCCCAGTGGGTCACTGTGAGACAGGGACTGTTTATTTATCATCTGGTCTATAGGAGACATGCAGTGCCAGTGGATAAAGTGCTGCGGGTCTCCAGGAACGAGTGTCATTCTAGGGCCTTGGCTGGCTGGGTAGACCAGCTGGGCAGTGCACGGTCACCCTGGTACATGGCTGAGGAGCCCTCTCGAAAGGCTGGCACCAGGTTCCCCATGCAGCCTTGTGCTGTGACTGCAGCTCCTGCAGCACAACCCAGATCAGGCTTCCCCTTGCCAGTCTTGGGGTTCCGGTAGGTATAAGTTAAGAAGCAGCAAGAAGAAAAAGCACAAATGTCTCCCCTCTTCCCTGGGGAGGGTGCAGCGCTCCTTCCGCCAGTTGCTGCTGCTTGCCTCACACGTCACTGAGCCTTCTGTGTCAGGCACAAAACACCGGACCTCTGTCCCACTGTGAGCTCTTCGGTGGACCTTGGGCCAGGAGCCTCAACTCGGCCTATCTTCCCACTGCCATCTGCCCCCACAGAAGGTCACCCACCCTGTCCCAGCTGGGACCCCATGGTGGACAGGCAGTTGGCTCATGAAGAGCCAGTGGCAAACAGCCGAAGACCAGCACCTTCTGCTGCATCTACCACCCTGTAGGCAAATTCTCAGGTTCTCATTGTGCCAAAACATGGGAGTCCAGACTGCATTATCCTCCCCACACCCACCCTATCCCATCGCCCCTCTTCTAGGGATCACACAGGGGGCCATCTCCCAGGACACAAAAGGTCGGTCTTCTTGGCTTCCATCTTCCTGGTGATTCTCTCGGAGTGCCCTTTCTCCTGTCCTCAGTGAGGGTGTGAAGGGAGGAGTTAGCCTCTAACCTTGGGGGAACTGCACCCCCAAGCTAACCCCTCTCTCTTGGGCATGAGCTATGCATTGTGTGTGGGGGTGTCACCGCTGGTACTGCTGTGTGCCCTTCACAGAGGTGGGATGATGACTCTAAACGTAGCATTTTCTGTTTTAAGCTCCGACCCTAATCTTAATTCCAGGGCAACGAGACAGGTTCTACTGGATATCCTGATAAATATGGGGGAAATGAATGTCCGACGTCCGAGTCTTCTCAGAATGCATAGATGGGTCTCACACAAATCCATTTCCATCTCCCCAGTCCTGTGCATCTGTTCCTTCTGCCCAAGGGATTTCTGGCTTCTCAACTCTGTTCAGTGGGAAACAATGTGAAATCAAACCCCAAGTTAGGACCATTGCTGGTGACTTTCACCAGGACATTTAGTGTAGAAACAAGATCCTCTAGCAGACGACCCGATATTCAAATTTAGACATTCTAATATGCCGTAGTTTTCTTGTCAGTTTTATTCTTTCACAATTCATTTCTATGTGCACTGCCTAGATTTTTGGTGATTTGAATTAATAGTATCACGCAATACTTTTGTGTTTTCTCCCCTGACCCTCTGTGGACTGAGGTCCACCTCCAACTCCACATCTGGAGCTGAAATCCAGGAATTTGGGGTTTCCTCAGTTTTAGTATACACGCTGCCTAAGAGAGCACTGGGTTCCCATTCACTCCTGTTTCCTGGCAGAAGCAAACCGCTGCGCCCCCAGCCCACTGATTCCTCTTCTCCATCCCTGTCTAACTCAGGCGTGGAGAAGTAGATGAGGCAGCAAGGGGAGTGAGACAGGAAAGGGGTAAGTGAGCAAACAGGGTGGCCTGCAGAAGGCATCTCAGAAGTGTCCTCAGAAGGAAAGGAATGGAGACAGTTTCCACTAGCTCCCATCCCCCTCTGGCAAGGTGGCTTCCCCTCAGTGGGGCTGAATGCATGGATCACAGGCCGAGTGTTTGCACAGAGGCGGGGAAACTGAGGCACTGGGACTCAGGCGAACATGACCATCCACAGCGGCACTGACCTGGGGCAGACACCAAGTACATGTGTGACAGAGACTCATCAGCCTGCCTGCAGTGAGCTCTCCCACAAGGGATGCTGTGACAACTTTCGGAACGGCTGCGTCCCTGGAGCCACAGGCTGCTGGATTTCCAGGCTGGATTTCCCCCGCCTTCAGCTCTAGCGAGGCAGATGACAGATCCCAACAACTCCTCTTTTCTCTGAGGGCCCATTTCCTGCCACCACTTAAGACATCAATTTCTATGTCTGTTTGGGTTCCTGATTACCAACAGGAGGACTGACTTATACTACTGGTGCGATCTGCACAGGAATAGTCGATGCAAAAAATATTGTTGAGTTCAGAAGAGTGCGGAAAATCATGCTCAAGTAAAGCAGGAAACGGAGCCAGATCTCACCTTTCTCACAATTCATTCAGAATTAAGTGTCTCTCAGGAAGCAGGCAAGGGTGAACAGGTCCAGGAAGCACCAAGCAAGAGAATGGCGTGTTCTGTGGGTTAAGAGACAGAATGCACGGGTGGGGAGAAGCAGGGGTGAAGTCACTCACTTCTAGTCAGTGTCACTGTGGGACGCCACACCTTTCTGCTTCGAGCTCGGGACGTAGGTGCTTACCTCCTGTCCTCTCGTGTACTTCTGTTCTAAGGAAGGTTATTAGAATTAGTCATCTAGACGATAAATCTACTTTGCTACAGGAATGAAAATCTTTAAAATGTGTGCATATTATCCAGAGGGGTAATTTATAGGCACCCAACCTGACTGCCGAATTCAGCTTGGTCACCTTGTAGGTCTGATTTCCCCCATTAACTTCTATTGGCTCCCCTTTACCCAAAAGCCTTCTTTCTCCAGTAGGGTGCTTTCTGTCCTGCCTCTGACTGGGGGATTCATCCCAGCTTCAGTCACAGCAAGACTAGGAGCCCTACCCAGTTCCGGAGCTCAGTTGGAAGTCACCCAGTCCTGTTTCGCTGCATGATCTCCTTCCTGGACCTTGCTTCTAGGGTGTTCTGGGGTGTTCATGTTCCCCCAAGCATCTCTACCTTGGCTGGGATATTGGCCTAGAAAACTTGGCAAGAACTCAGTTCCTTCAAAGCTAAAATCTGGCCTCATTCTTTTTCCCTCCCACAGGATTCCTAATTCCATTATTCTTTCCAGAAACATTGCCCAGAGCCTGCTGTTGGCTCCCTTCAATGTCACCACTGGACCCACTGGGCTTTTCATGGGTACCTGCTCCAGCACCCACCGCACCCTGCCCCCATGCTTCCTGCCTATTACGTCCTGACACTGCTGGGACCCTCCTTTCTCCTTTGATGGGCTTGCCTGAGGCCACCACCTACACTGTCACCTATGCCCAAAAGCACCCATTCAAGGGACATCACCTGATTAGAATTTCCTCCCTGCCTGGTATGAGGCTACCCACCGTACTGGATGAGCAAGGCTGTGCTCTCCATTCTGACCACTCCCCCTCTGTCCCTTTCCTCTGTTTACCAAGTTCTGGACAACGCAGGTTGTTTCTTTCCTTGAGCCTGCCTGCTTATAACTCACACCAGCCCTAGATAATGGTTCTTTTGTACTGGTCTCCAGGAATGAACAATCTACTGATTTCAGGTAAACGCTGCTCTCTCTCTAAGAGAATGGCTTCAATTGAATTGTTTGGTCATATAGGAAAACAGCCTTTCTTTTATCTATATGTTATTACATTTTATTCATTCACTTAATTCATATTTACTGAGGAACTACTGTATATTCAGATACTATGTTAAGGGCTAAGAATAGAGAGGTAATTAAGGTATAGTTTTACCCTCAGGGAGCTTGCAGTCTGGAGGAATAAAAAAGTTCTATATAAAAAAAGAAATACAAAACAACATTGTAAGTGCTCTGCTATTTGAAACATGGGCAGAATATGATTTATTTATACAATTTTTTTTATTGTTACCCAGAGTATTTGACTACAGTGATATGCCTAGGAAGTGTTGGAACCAGGTCCTAAGGAAGGTTTCAAAATACTAGAGGTCCTAACCTCCTAACAGCACCCCGGGCGGGGACAGGTATGATGTCAAGGAAGCCGAGAAGCCCCCAGAAGTGAAAGGAAGTGGGAATAGGAGCTACATAAAAATAATGGGGCGCGGGGCAGATTAACACCTATGCTCCGCAAATGAACTCCCTCACAGAGAATTACTCAATGTCTTAGAAATGCATTTTCTAATAGCAGAAGCCAAATCCAAGGAGAGTGCACAGAGCAGGAAAAAGCCAGTCAGTTATCTCCACACGGTCTTTAATAGGAGTGCAGGCTGAAGGTGCTGGCCCAGGTCAAGACTAATGCGGGCAAGAAAAATTAACAAAGCATAACAGGTAAACACAAGGCTTCGTTAAACACAGACCCACCCATATATTCTTCCTGTGGGGATCGTTAAAAATATTTTAATGTAGTAAAATATACACGACATAAAATTAACCATTTTAAAGTCAGTAAGTCAGTGGCTTCTAGTACATCGACAGTGTTGTGCAACCATTACAACTGTCCAGCTCCAAAACCTTTTCATCATTCTAAAAAGAGGCCCCGCATGCATCAGGCAGCTTCTCCCTATTCCTAGCAAACCACCGATTTGTGTGTATGGATTTCCCTGTTCTGGATATTTCGTATAAAGGGAGCGGTTCAGTGTGTAACCTTTTATGTCCGGCTTCCTTCACTCAGTATAACCTCCGCTTGGTTCATCCACAATATACAGTGTGTCAACACTGTGTTCCTTTCTATGCTGAATAGTACTCCATTGTACATCTGTACCATAATATAGCCATTCATTGTGCTGGTGGACTTTTGAGTTGTTTTTACCTTTGGGTTAGTGTGAGTAGAAACAAAGGTGAATAAGTATCTGTCTGAATCTCTGGTTTGGAGCAGAATATGATTTATTTATACAATTTTTTATTGTGGGAAGTGTTAGACTAGAGTCACACACTAGTGCTGGAACCAGGTCCTAGGAAGCCTTGAACAAACTAGCGGTCCTAACCTCCTAGCCAGTGTAGGGTATATAACTATGAGGGGAACTTCAAGGTCATAGGATAACTTAGGTTTAACACTTTGAGGAACCAGGAAATTATTTAACAGTTTGAAGTCAAGGAATTGCTTCTGACCACCAAAAATGGTAGAGAAAAAGGACCATGAGATTCTAGAAGCCCGTACAAGGAGGTAGGGGCATACACTGCTGGCTAGTCATCAAACTCAACTCTTCATCTTCTTCAGCACACAGCTAGATTACATTTCTCAAGCTCTGGCAGCTAAGAGAGGCCATGTGCCTTTATTCTTGCCCACAGGACATGAGCAGAAATAATGTGTGTGATTATGCAGGCAATCCTAACGCTCCTTCCACTTCTGCAGACTGACACAGGCAAGCAGGGTGACCTTTAAAACAATGCTACCAAAAGAGAGGACCCACCATGAGGAAGGAACCAAATCTCAGTGTATCACTTGGATGAGACTTGCTACCAACTGGTAACACTTGTTTTAGATTTTAAGGGAAAAAGAACTCTCCATATGAATCTATTCATTTATGAGCCCTCCTTTACAAAGGCAGTATTTCCTAATCTCACCCTAGAGGACAGGAGTGACTGAGGCTGGTGGAGAGACCAGGGATCGGGGAAGGCCCAAAGGCCAGGGCAGCTGGAGGCTGGAGCATATGAGCCTGTGGTCTCTCTGGGTTACACCCAGAGACAGGTCCAGAAACTGAGCTCTTGAGAGTTCCAGCATTCCATCAGAACAGCAGCAGAGCCAGCCTGGCTGGTGTCTGGCTGTGTTCTTAGTGTAAGGAGACCAGTGAAGCTCTGTATTTAGTAAATGATTTCAATTAGTAAAAAAAAAATTTTAAATGTTTTTGTAGCTAGATTGAATAGATTGGAGCTTCCTTAGGCTCAGAAATCTGTTGATGTTCTTATGTTTTTATGCTTTGTTGCTTTCTTTGATAATTTCCCATCTGTCTCCTTAATTTCATAAGAAATTTCCATTGGTAAATTCCAGATCAGATGAGACAGTCTGCTGGAGGAAGAGTCAGCCCTAGGGAGGGAGGAGCGCCCCTACAGGGTGGATGAGATAGTGCAATGGCGGATGCTTCTCTATCAAGGTATCTTGGTACTGAGGAAGGAAATTTTTCACGTGTGCAAGACTGTCCTGAGGACTGCAGGACCTTTAGAATCCCTGGTCCTGACAAGCTGGTGGCAGGGGAGCCCCCAGTCATTATGAGAAATCAAGCTCTCCAAGCATTTCCAAACACCCCTCAGTCAGGGGGCAGAACCCTTACCCTATAATGAAAGATGGAAAAAAGTAGAGAATTCAGAAATACAGAGAAGATTTTAAGGGACCCTTAAGGCACACTGACTTCTTCACAAAGGACTTTTCTGTAGCACTTTTATCAAGACTCTTTCTCCCTTAAGTTTCTCATGAACCACTCTATCCTTGTAGGCCTTTAAACACTTCTTCCTCCTTTCCAGTATGGATCAATTTTTTAACTTTTTATTTTGCAGAAAATATTGGAGGGAGCACCAGTTGCCACTCCTACCTTACCCCTCCTGGTGTCCTGCTGGCTTGGTATCAGCCCTTGGCCTACACATGGTCTGGTGTATGTCTGATACCCACTATTTCCTCTTTAAAGCAATAGATTGGATCAAGGGCACTGAAGTTGGAGGAAACTGAAATGCTGGAGAGATGGCGACAGACCTACAGAATTAAGCTAGAATGTACTGGGAGGCTGGAAGCAAAGGGTAAGAGTCTCACTCATTCCTCACCCAGAAAATGGGTGGGAGGAAATGCTCCAACCCCTTGTGTATGGATTCAGCTTAATGTGACTGCAGTTGTCATGAATCGTAGTCACCGGGACAGCCCCACAGTAGACCTGCTTGGTTTTTCCTACACCGTTTCCCAGGAGACCATAGATACACAAACCCATGGGAGTGGTGTGTAGAGCTTCCCCACTGGCCCCTCGTGCCAGGGATGTGCCCAGTACAGTCTTTGACAGCAGCTTGAGATAAACCAGGTACATTCCAGCTTAGATAAAGTCACTTCTGTCCTAACCAATGTCTGCACCCTTCCTTCTGGTCCAAACTGGAGGGGATTCAACTGCGTCTTGCTGTTGCTCAAGACCAACTTTCAAAAGCTCAGAGGTACAGTCCTGGGGAGTGGAGGGGAGGAACTGAGCTCAGGAGACAGCTCGGGGCGGGCGTGGGGATCTTCTTGTCAATCAGGGAGTTACTGAATCGGTACCAGATGCCTGATATGAGTTTCTCTGTCGGAAGGATGCTGCACACAGGCTAGGAGGGGACAGTAAGCTGAACTCAGGGTGGCTGAGTTAGTGGCCTGGTGCCCACCAACACACGAGGATCCCTCACCTAGAAGGTTGCTTTCTCTCACTCTACAGACCACTGAGTCACTGGCTGCACTTACTGATGAACTCAATCAGGCAACTGGCTTGACTTTCTCTCAATTACCATTTTCTCTTAATTATAATATGCATCTTCCTTCTTCCCCACACACATTTCAACATTTTTGAAATAGGGATGAGTCTTAAAATAGCTGTGCATATTTATTGTAAAGTTTTTTTAGGCAGCTATTAAATCAATGGTGCATCTTATAATCAATGGCATATTAGAATTGAGGAAATAGAGTAATTACCAGAATTGATTTCCCATTTTGATGTAGTAGAGATAAGAGTGCTGAGAGACACCTGTGCTCACTCAAGTCCACGGAAATGCTTGTGGCTGGCCTCGGCAGGCCACAGTTCTACTCCTGCTGTGGTGGTGAGTTTAGATCCCTTTGGACCCCCAATGAGCCCAGAGAAATGCACCATATGCTAAATTCCACCCTTTCTTTGTAAATGTCATGAAGAAATTGCTTTGGCCCCGGTGTGCTGCTGACTTTTCTGCTGATTGGTCTCAGTGAGTGGCAATGATGCCTTACTTGGCAGGAGACGAAGCTGAACCAATGAAAGCCATGTGGGCAGATTTGATGACTGCCACCAACCTAGGGCATCCTGGGAGCTGCAGCACCCCTCATCTGGCACATCAGCCTGGTCCCCTCAAGGGCTCAGCCACTGCAGAGCAACCCCGCTGCTCACACGTCTGTGCTCATTTCGGGCCCTGGCTGGGTTAGCTCCCCATGATGGCTAATTTTAGGCATCTACCTGACTAGGTTGAGGGTAGCTGAACAGCTGTGAGGCCATTACTTCCAGGTGGGTCCGTGATGCTGTCTTGGGAAGAGATGAGCATTTGAATCGGTGGACTGACTGATGGACAGCCAACTTGCCAGTGTGGGTAAGCACTCTCCATTCGGTTGAGGGTACAGGTAGAAGAAAAAAAGTAGAGAACAGAATTCCTGCCTCATTCTTGAGTTGGGCATCCATCACCTCCTTCTCTCAGACATTGGAGTTCCTGCTTCTCAGGCTTTCAGACTCAAACCAAATTAAATCACCAGCTTTCCTGGTGTTTCCAATTTGCAGACTTCTCATGTGAGCCAGTTCCCATAATAAGAGCTCTGTTATACATCTACATGGATCCCATTGGTTCTGTTTCTCTGGAGAACCTTGACTGATTTACTTTCCACCCCACTTCTTGGAAGAAAGGAAGGATGGAGGCGGGTGATGCAGTGATCAGTGTGTCAGATGATAGTTAAACCCTGTTAGCTAGGCCAGCAGAGGGGGGACCGTGAGCAGGCAGGTCTGCTGGGCGAGTCCAAGGAGGACTTTCCAGCAGGGTAGGTTTGCAGCCCCAGAGTCCAGCCTTGGAAGGAACTGTAGGACCAATGCGTGGCTCTTTCTTTTCCTCTGGGGACTCTGGGATGCCTGGGAATGCGGGGTCAGGCTAGACTGGGAAGAAAAAAGTCCTTCCCATACCATTATGCTGCGGCTCCTCTGCCTAGGTCATCACTCCGGCCTAAAGCAGTGGCTGTGGTAATGTCTGGGGCGAATCCCTCCCTCTGCTTGGTTGGCCTTTGCAGGTGGCTTCTGTGCTGTAGTGCAGGGTGAGGTGAGACGGCTGAGGAAAAGGCTTTGACCAGAATACAGAGTTGCTTGTCCTGGTTCCTTTCCTCCAACACAGGGGAGAGGGAAACTGACCAACGGAATCCTGCTGGGGCTGCTGGTGGAGAAGCAATGGGGCCCGCAGCAGCATTGACCCCACTCTCACACACAAGTCTGCAGAGAAACCCCAAGGAGATTGATCAGCCAGCATCTCTGACTTGTAATTTCACTTAATGCTATTAAGAGGGCAGTTTGGGCCATTTGCTGGAGAGGACTGGAAATGTTCCAGCATCCTTGGCTAATGAGTCCCAAGTATTAATCCTATTAGTCTTCTGCTGTGTGCTGCTTCTTATGAGTCTCTCCCTCCCATCCCCCTGCCTTCTTCCTTCCCCTGGAGGGGGCACCCTGACCCCCACAGCTCATGTGGGTTCCTGTAAGCCAGGACTGAGTTGGCTTTCCTTACCAGGCTAGTTTTACCAGAAGTTGGACAAGCTTCTCGGGCAGTCTACTTGCTGGGCAAGCAGGGTGATTATTCCCAGAGAATCACAGTCTCAGTTTGAAGATTTTCAAGCTATTATGGGATTCTCTCTTTTTTTTTTTTCTTTACAGCAAAGGTCAACTATCTTGAAAGGGCACCCTCACCCCTTGATCACTTGCAGCAGGCCTAAGGTTGGGTTGTGGGGTCTGCATTTCTAACAGACCTGTGTAACATTTGCGTGCAAGTCATACATGAGTACATCTTTGGGGACACCTCTTTGCAAACACCTGTGATGGGCAGTTTTGCTATCTACATAGCTCTGCCCTCTGAATCCACAAGAACTTAGTCTGATCTTTATTTATTTATGTATTTATTTGGTACCAGGGATCGAACTCATGACTTCGCACTTGCCAGGCAGGTACTTATGCCATTGAGCTAAATCTTCAGCTGATCTTTATTTCATAAGACCGCTCTTGCATTTGGACCTAGGCTCCTTAGGCCTACATGGCACAGCAAACCATACCTGCTAGAATAGCTTCAGAAATAGCCAGTAGGGAGCTGGGACTCTCAAGCTTGGTGGCTGGTAACAAGCTACACCATCACACCTTGTCTGTGAAGACCACAGGGGAAGCCTGGACTTCCGTCCTGCACAGCAGGAGTGAAGCACGGATCCCCTTGTTTTCCAGGTGGATGAGACCTAGTGGACAGTCCTGACTCTCAGCATCAGTGAATAAGAAAAACCCTCCTCGGGCCGGGGGTTTACCTCAGCAGTGTAAGTCCCTGCTTGGCAAGCACGAGGTCATGAGTTTGATCCCTGGTACCAAAACAAAACAAAACAATACAAAACAAAAAAATAACCCTCCTCACCAATATGCTGGGAGGGACCATGTGGGGAACTCCTACCCCCAGTCAGGACCTGTGAGGAATCCCCATCCCCCACTTGTCCACGGAGGACTCTTTTCCAACTCTCGTAATGATAAAAGTGGGGTGGCCCCCTCATGTCCCCTCACCACCCATCCCCCTGTTGGAACTGTATCAGAGAAAGCCATAGGAAGTTGAGGGTTCAAACAAGATGGAGTCCCATACCACAGCATGCAGAAGTCTAGGTTTCATCATATCAAGAACCATAAGGATGTCAAACTGACTGAGAAAAGAAGTCGCAGATGTCAATGCTTAGGTGAAAGACATGTTATGATGATCTAACAAAGACTTTAAAGCTGTCATGATAAAGTGCTTCAGTGAGCAATTACAAACACACTGGAAACAAATGAAGAAATTCTCAGCAAAGAAGTAAGAGCTATTAAAAAAAAAAAACAACTGAAATGGAAGTTCCATAACTTAACAAGGGAAAGGGCTCAATGGCAGGATGGGGGAAACTGAAGAAAAGAATTGTGACTTAAATATTGAACAACAGAAATAACCAAGTCTAAATAACTGAGAAAATTAGGCTGAAAATTTTAACCAAGCCACATAGATGGGTGGGATTATAACCAAGAGTCTAAACTCCAGGATATCTCCCCAAGAGAGGGAAGGAGGGTGGGGCTGAAACAGAACTTGAAAAAATAATGGCTAAAAACTCCATTAACCAGAGACACTAACCTGTATGTCCAATAATCAGGATAAATCAAAAAACAGCCACACAAAAAAGTATCCTAATTAAACTTCCAAAAGCTAAACACAAACAAAAATTCTTGGAACAGTTCAGAGAAAAAGTGGTACTTTACTGTGTAAAGGGGGAAAGAATTTGAATGGAGGTCACAGGAAAAGTGGTGGCATTTTCCAGAGTCCTGAAATAAAAGAACTGTTGACCTGGGACTCTAATCTAGTAATGAGACTATGTGCCTGGAATGAAGGGGAAGTTAAGACTTCCTCAGATCAAACTAAGATAATCTGTCAATGGTTAGAGGAAAGTGATTGTTTGTTTGTTTGTCTTGACACAGGGTCTCAAATTCAGGGTGGTCTTGACCTCCCTATGTAGCCCAGGCTAGCTTTGAACTTGCAGCAATCCTGCCTTAGCCTCCCAAGTGCTAGATGAGAGGCATGTGGCTCCATGCATAGGAAAGTGTTTTAAATAAAAAGGAAATGATAGTAGAATTTTTATAAGGAAAGAATAAAAATGCAATATGCTTACTTTTTTCTCTGGAGTTTTCTAAATCATGTTTGGCTGTTGAAGGAAAACTTATAACATGGTCCCATGTGGTTCTAAATGTTTGCAATAGGAAATATTTAAGAAAATTATGTTACAAATAGGGAGGATAAAGAAAATAGGTGGTAAGGTTTATATACTACTCCCAATCTGATAAATGACCACCAGGTAGACTCTGATGAGTTATTGTATAGAATAATAATGCCTATAAAAACAACTGGAAAAGGTATGCCAAAGGACACACTGAAGAATATTACTATTTCTAAAGAAGGATAACCTTGAGACATTTCTGGCTAAGTGGATACATCTTAAGACCATACTTTTAAATAAAATAAATCAGAAACATACTTTTAAACATCACATTGTTTCTCTGGTATGAGAAGTCAAAAAAGTAAATAAGGACAAAAATGTGTAATGGATATTGGGAAATGGGAAGAAAATGTTCAAATGAGGAAAACAAGGGAGGGGGAGGGGAAAGGAAAGAAGGGACAAGAAAAAATGAGAACAGAAGGAAAAAATGGAAACAAACCTTTTGTAAATAAGGAAGGGAAAAGGGGTTGAAGGAGGGGGATAAGGAATGGGTAAAAAAGAAGTAAGATATATCATGTACAGATAAAAATTATGATGAATGCTATCATTAGATATCTAAGTGTACCAATTAAATAAAAAACTGCAAAAAAGAACATTATCAGTAAATCAAAGTGCCATTGTAAAAAGCTCTTAAACAATCCACTGGAATGCAGTAAAAATAGAAAATGAGATAACAGAGAAGACAGTTGAAACAAAAATAAAGTGACAGACTTAAACCCTAACTTACCAATAATTACACTAAATGTAAATGGTCTAAATACATCAATTAAATCACCAAGAGTTTCAGATTAAAAAATATGACCAACTACATGTTGTTATAGTTTGTTTCAAATATAACAATATAGGCAAATTGAAAGTAAATAATTGGGAAAAACATTAATCAAAGATAACATATATGACTATCTTCATGCCAAATAAAAACATCAAACATAAAAGGGCATTTTTAATGATAAAATGGTCAGTATATCTAAAAGATATAGAAGTTGCCACAAACAGCAAAGTTACAAAATATCTAAAACAAAATCTGATAGAATCAAAAGGAGAAATACACAACCACAATTATAGTTGACGGCTTCAACATCACTCTTTCAACAAATGGTAGAACATTTAGAAAGGGTATACAGCCTGGAGACTTCTCTTTGTAGAATATCTTAATTTTAATTAAATTTCATTAAAAATTATAGAACTATTCGGATTATTTCACATTGAGTGATATATAATGCTTGTTTCTTTCTAAAAAGTGGTTCATGCCAAGTTGTCAAATTTATATGTGTAGCTTTTTCTCTGTGTGTTCGTATGTAGCATTTCTATTTTGTCTTTTTGGTATCTGAATATTTATAGTGTGCTTTTTGTTTCATGCCTGATATTGGCATTTTTTATCTTCTTCTTTTTTTCTTTGTCACCCTTGCTGGGCGCTTATCAATTGTATTGAGCTTTTCAAAAAACTCCTAGTTTTTGAAGTGAGTATTCAGATTATTGATCTGAAATTTCTTTTGTGAGTAATCCAGAACTTATCAGAACCAGCTATGGGGGCTCCAGCTATCCACAGGTGATAGAGAAGGGCTGACTGCACCTCCATGTGAATACTGTCAAAGGGTATGGAATCATCTTTCAAAAGGAGGCCATAATTTCCATTAAAACATGACAGATCATCCCACATACTTATCTGAAGAGGGAGAATAAGTTACTTAAAGTCATATAACTTGAAGTTCAAAGAACACTCAAAGGTGTAAAACAAACATTTAAAAATAGAATCCAAAAGATCGATATACAAATGCTAACTGACTACAAATGCTAACTCACAGGCAAAGAAAACTGAGCCCTGGGAAGATCAATAAGGAGCCAGCCATTTAGCACACTAGATCACTGTAATAGTTTTAGGACTGGAGGCATCTGATATCTCTATAGTGGCGCTATGGGGTAGAGCTGAAATAAGAATAGTGGTTCAAATCTTTGCAAAGAGCATGCAGATTTCCCAGATCAACTCCTCATCCTTAGACCTAAGTGCTCACCCTGATACTACCCTAGCAAAAGGGTTCAAGTTCATCTCTGAAGAGACTGAACCAAAGAAACTCTGCACTTGGAAAATCAATGCAGATAAAGCCTGGGTGATACACTACTCTAAAAACAGGAGGAATACATCCAAATCTGTGTCCTGAAAATGATCACCTCTTCCTCCACTGCTCCCCTTTCTGCATTTGGCTCCCAGAACATTGCCATACACACTCAGCCCCAGAGCATTTTTCAGTGTGAAAAATAGAAAAATAAATAAATATATTTTTTCCCCACACTACCCTTCAAAATGGCAGGATTCCTGTGTGGTCACCTAGCTTAGTTTCTAATCAGATTTTAAATCTCTCACGCTTAAATTTGAATGGACAATGAAGAATCCACCAACAGGACAAATCCCTTTCCTCCCCTGCTTCCTGCCAAAGGGGGAAAAAATGGGACAAGTAAAAAAGGGAGGAAACATACAATGATAAAATCAAAAGAAAATCTTAAAAAAATTGTAGCATCTTTAGAAATGTAGAAAAATACATTACAGTCATGAAACTAAAATAGGATCCTCTAAAAAAAGAATATACAGAGAATAAGAAAAAGTTCTTGGCATTAAATACATAGATGGCATAAGCTTCAAAATTCAAAAACAGTTTGAAGAATAAAGTTGAAGAGATCTCCCAGGAGTCAGAATAAAAAGACTGCAGATGGAAGAGATGGAGAAGAGATCAGCAAATTAGCAGATTAATTCATGAAAACAGAAGTTCAGGAAGGAGAAAGAAGCAAAATTGGGGAGAAATTAGCAAATAAATAATAATTTTAAAAACCTGTCTAGAGTTGAGAGGATACAAATTGCCATGCTGACAGTCTGACAGAGTTCCTAGGGAAATTAGTAATGAGACCAGAAACCCGTCACATCTTTGAGAAACTTCCAAAACTCCGAGAGGAGCAGAAGAACCTAAATATTTTCAGACAGAAAATGAAGCAAAATAACCACAAAGGAAGGATGAAGGGAATCAGAAGTGAACAAAATTCGGCTGCAAACTTTTATGGCAGGAATTTGCCCACTGTGGCCTGGAAGTCAAACCCAGCCCACGTTGCTTTTTGATGACCCTGAGCTGAAAACTGTTCTCAAAATGTTAGTGAGTTACAAAAAGAGAAACAGAAACAGGAACAAAGAGTGTGTGACAGGGACCATATGCAGCCCCTGAACCCTAAAACAGTCACCATGTGCCCCTTTACAGTATACCTTTCCGTCATCTGTTCTAAAGGAAAACTTTTCAAATCAGTCAAACCATTAAACCAATATAAGAAATTAAAATATGTGGTTACATAAAACTGTGTACATGAATGTTCACAGCAGAATTATTCAAAATAGCCAATATGTGAGAATGACATAAATTGACCACCAATTGATGACTAGACCACAACATGTGGCATATCCATGCACACTGGAATAGTATTCAGCAATGAAAAGGGTAAGTACTGACACATGCCCCAACATAGAAGGACTTTGAAAGGGTTTATGGTAAGTGAGAGAAGTCAGTGACCAAAGGCTATGTATAACTTGATTCCACTTGTAAGCAATATGTAGAATCAACAAATTTGTACAAATAGCAGATTAGTGGTTCCCTGGGTTTGGCGCAGGAGACTGAGGCAAAAGAGTGGATGGAAATGAAGAACTGCTAAGGTGTGTAGGGTTGGGGGAGGATTATGAAGCATTATAAAAGTAAACTGTGCAAAAAAAAGTAAACTGTGATGACTGTATAACTGAATATACCAAAACCACTGAACTATATACTGTGGATGAGTGAACTTCATGGTATATGAAATATATTTCAATAAAGCTGTAAAAATGCTTAAAAACCATTTCAGATATGCAAGATTTCAAAAAACTATCTTTTCACAGGAATCTCCTTGAAGATGCATCCTGCCAAAAAGAATGAATAAACTAAAAAGAGGAGAAACATAGAATCTGGAAAACAAGAGATTTAAAACAGAAAAGAGGCAAAGGGGAAGTCTTACATTAATGGAGAAGAGAAATCCCCAGGAACAGTTGTATAAAAGACTTAGACAACTGCAAATCAGAGGTAACAGAAAAACAAAGGGTGCCAGATGAAAAGCCTCAAGTGAAGTAAAAAGAAAAAAAAGACAGTGGATAGGTCTGTTTTGTGTTTGAACATATTGTGTTGACTTTTATTGTTATACCAGGGTGTTTGAGAATGAATTTATGATAGATATTTCAAAAACTAAGCAAGCAAACAAACTCTAAAGCCACTATTAACTCCAGATAAAACATAAAGTAGTTTTATTGTATGACCTAGTCAGCAATAAATTACATTTCTAGGACCTTAGCATCACATTACTGATTTCACTCACAAGATGACAACACTGCATTGGGAAGACGGGGCAAGGCTATGGTATATGTTGGGCACCGGAGAGTGGGAAAAGGTAGTATAAAAGAAGATTTTCCTCACCTTTCATATAGGAACCAAAACTTTAAACTAAAAAGCCAAGAAATAACAGTACAATCTGCTACTTAAAAAATAAGTGGGGAAAACTCCTGAAGAAAGAGAAGAAGTTGGTTCTAGGAAGCAGGGTTTCAAAATAGCAGGGCAGAGGATTACAACTTTTCATTATAGGTGCAGTGGTACTATTTAATTTAAAAAGCAGAAAACAATACTTATATACTAGTCTGATCTAAAACAAAAGGAAGAAGAAGAAATAGTTTTTAAAGTAAGGTTGATAGTGGTACTGGAGCCCCACTTTCCAGAGGAGCCCCTCAGTCATAGCACCCCAAACTGGTTTTTCGTGACTTCTGTCCATCTCAGCCTCCCTCCAAGTTACTGACTTAGCCCCTGACCATCTGCTCTGCACAGGTCACGTGCTATGCTTCGACTTTTCACCTCCTCCTCTTGCAGTCATCAAGGTCCCTTCCCTCTCTCTTCACCCATCGTCCTGCTTTAAAATCCTAGACATGAGACTGGCCAGTGGATTCTGGACCTACAAGCCCCGATCAACTAGCCTGCTCCAGCCTGGTTGTCTGTGCTCCCCCACCAGCCTGGAAAGTGCTCTGCACATACATCAGAAGCTGTTGTTCCTGCCTCTCCCTGCATCTACAGTGGGCAGCGCTAAGCATGACTGTCCAGCGTTGGGCTGGCAAGATGGGCACAGTGCCCTCCCCTAGAGTCAGATGCTGCATCTGCAAATGAAACCACTGAACACAGAGGCATATCAGCCACTAGTCACTCCCCTGACCCATTGTTATCCATGGGATTCATGATCTCACTCAAACTGTGATGCCAAATCATTGATTGATACCTCAGCATAAATTCAGCCTATTTGCCTGTATAACATTTTATCTTTCTTGTTTTGTTTTTAAAGTCTTGCTGTTTTGTTTCATCTGTGGGCCAAGGAACACTACAAATAACACTCACTGCAGACTCAAAGTAGAAATTACCAAGCACGTGGCTAGCAGAATGAACATGGTCCTTCCAGGCCCTCACCCTTCCATAGAGAGGCATAGTTAGACTGGACATGATTTCCAATGCCTGGAGTGTACCTGTGTGATTCAGGAGAGGGACCTTGGTGCTCTATTTTCTTACACATTAATGATGCATGTGCAAGGGGATAGATCTTGAGCTTTGCAATCTAGGTTTTGATCCCACCAGCATGAGAAATAGTGTGTTTCTTGATGCAAGTTATGGGTAGAGTTTGCACATCAGTCTTGGTTCCAATCTGAGCTCTTGAAGTCCTCCTACAGAAACAGGATTTAGCTGGGCCATGCAGGTCACTGCGCAAAAAATCTAGTTTGTCTCTCCTATCCAGTCCTTAGATATCTAATTTTGTTGATTGTTGTATTATCTTTTCCTATAAGTTTTGTGTCATTTACTTTTTATCAAAGTCCTGATTAAAATACTAAATTAGTCAAGGTTGATGAAAATGCCCTCTATGGACTGCCCCCTAGGGATGACAACAGCCAGCACAGTCTGTTAAACCAACAAGGTCCCCATCTAATTCACCATCATCCGCTGGCTCCTCTAGTTTGTGCACCAAGATAGTTATAGGTGCCTTTGTGCAGCTCTTGCTAAAGTCAAGGAACCCTACATTCGTATCTGGCCCTGCCTTGCACGTTCAAGGCCATGGCATGGCCAGAAAGGGCTGGGAGGAAGTGAAAAGGGATTCAAGAAGTCATGACAGGCAGTATGGGAATGAAACCTTTAACTTCCCCAAGGAGAGAAGAAAGATAACTGTGAGGAAAGCCCAGATCATTAATGTATTAGAATAAATGTGTTTATAAATGTTCTTATCAAAAATTCCCCTCTAGTTTTTGATAGAACCCCCAGATAACCTTGGTGCTTAAAAATAGAGACCACTAAAAGTGGAGGAGAAGAGACAGAGAGCTAGGAAAGGAGGATCCCTCACCTACTGCTTTCCTTCCATCGACCCCTCACAGGCTTTGGTATGTTAGTCACTTTCCTGGAACTGTCAACCCTTCTCTCCAACCAAGTGGGGAAGATAATGCAGAATCCACACGACTGAATTCCTCATTCCAAGCCCCACTAGGAATTGGCTTGGGGACCCTTCAAACTGAACCCTAAGAGGACACGGCACTCTACTCAAGGCTCTCAGCTCAGACATCGCTCTTCTGGGAGCCCTTTGGTGGCTTCTTCCCCCACATCCTCTGTATACGTTGTCACTGTGCCCGTCATGGTAGATTTGCAGGGGTTTTTTACATGTCTGTCACATCCTTTATGTTGTCAGCAACGTGACTGAATGCAGATGCGGTGTCATTTGTCTTTGCCTTCCCAGGGCCCAGCATCCACCTGGCATCTGCTACCCATGTGAACACTGAGGCCCAGTCTTGGGGTTCCAGGATAGGGTTAGGGTGGCATCGGTCCACCTGCCCTTGCCTCTGCCACCCAACCCAAGTCAGTAAGCCCAGTGCTCAGCATGCAGTAGCTGCCCAATAAATAGAAGTTAAACAGGTGAAACCAAGTATCTGTCTGCCCATGAGAAAGGTCCCAGGCCAACACTTACTGAGCCACCTGTGCCACTTATCCCTGCCCTGGACCAGCCCTTTGGCACCCTATTTGGGCTTCCCCTCAAGGTGGCTATAGCAGTCCAGGAAAGGAGAGGCCACCTTCGGGGGCACCCCAGCAACCTCAGCACTCTTCTTAGCTTCCGGAGGACCCAGGGCTGATCACCTTTCTCAGATCAGGAGGCTGAGGGAGTACCCAGATAACGGGGGTGTGGGTCAGAGCCGGGACCAGTGGAGCAGTGTGGCCAGGGGCCTGCTGAGGGAGGGGCCTGCAGAGTGGGCTGGGGTTGAGGCACACAGGACATGAGCTGAGACCTCCTGCACAGGCTGGCGGAGGGCACGTCGCAGTCTTTATCCTCTCCCGCAGGGACCCTGTAATGAGCCTCCAACACCACCCCATCCCCAACTCTACAAGGCTCCTGTCGTTCACAGCAGTGTGTCTGAGGGAATTAACTGCCTGAATGCTTAATGACAGACACAGGGAGCAGACAGCACGCGCCCTGTGTGTGTGTGTGTGTGTGTGTGTGTGTGTGTTGCAGAACAGGCAGCATCTTTCTCTTCCTTTGGAATTATTTGTGACTGACTATATTGCAGATTTCTGTGTTAAGTATCTCTGTCTTGCAGGAATCATGTCCAACCTTTCCTATGCTATCATCTCCCACCCTCCTAAGTCTGCTGCAGCCAGGGGACTGACCTGTTTCCCCAAGTGGGGCTTTCCTGAGCCCTTTTCTCAATTTAGCGCTCACGCCTGTGGGACCAGCTGTGACCCAGGCTGACACAACCACCTTCTCCAAGAGCCGGTCACTCTATGGCCAACAAGTGTTCACTGGGGCCAGTCAGAGGGAAGGCTAGACTGGTGCATTTCTTCTTTGCTTCCTCCACCTTCGAGCTATGAAATTATCCATTGCACCAATCAATAATTCATCAGATTATCCACATGTAGTCTAAATTAGATCGCATCACCCCTGGCTAGACTTTGAAGTCTTGCCTTACTTGACTCCACCACACTGCCAGCTTTGCAGAGTCCAGCTGGCTTGCTCTCATGCCAGGCCCCTCCCTCCACTGCTCCCTCAGTCTTGGCCTTGTCTCATCTGCCTACACCTGTAGGCGAACCTACCGCACCTGGGCTGCAGGGAGCTGTTTGTACCATTGGAAACTCTAAAAGGTCCACCATCACCATCTATACAATACCCATTCTTCTCTCTTCGCTGAAATCCAACTTGCTCTTTAAGATCTCATTTCAAACCTGGACCTCACCATAGCTTCTGCAGCAGACAGAGGTATTTTCCAATTAGAAGCATACCATTTTGCACTTAATTGCACTCCATTTGTTTTATATTTGCAAACTCTGTCTTCCCACGGAGCTGTTAAGCGACACAAGGGCAGGACACTATCACCGACTCCCTTGATCGCCTCACATCACCATGGACTTGCTGAGTTGCTGCAGTCTTGCTTCCTACCTTCTTCCTAAGCTACTTCTTCCTCTTAATCCTAACTACCTTTAACCCCTAGCCCACAGTCGCTTTCCCTCCCTGCTGTCATCGGGGATTAGACCCAAAGAACATGATCAGACTCTGGATTTTATAAGATCATGCTGACTGCAAGCCCACAGGAGAGATTACAGTGAACACAGACCGGCTCGGAAGGGGCAGTTGCAGCAAACTAGGTGAGAGATGGCAGGTGCTGGCCCAAGCAGCCCACAATAGAGCCAGAGAGAAGTGGATGGATTCAGGAGGTAACAGAGAGTAAAGAGAGGATCCATTTGTCCACCTCTCTATTATTTCCAAAGCACGTTTGCATCTATAACCTCCTCTGACCCCTAACCAGGCATGCGATATACTAAGTAAGTATAATTATCTGGGTGCAAGAGGTGATGAAATAAGCCTGGGAGGGAGGTGCCAATCACCCAGGTTCACACAGCTGCTTAGCACGGGTTGGGGGTCCCATCCAGGTCCCTGGACGCGCAGCCAGGGGTCTTTCCAGCCTCATGTCCCTGGGACCCATGTTGCTGCCTCCGCCGTGGAGGGGCTGGGTATTAAGCGGAAGAGTTCCCCTCGGCTACCTGCCTCAGGCTATTTACACAGCTCCAATTGATTTGTTGTAACCTGTAATTATTTTGCTGAATTTTTTTTCACGCTCCATTTGTGTTTCACTCTCCAGCTGACAGGGCACGGAAAAAGCAACTCAGGTGATGAGCGGGAGCCAGAGGAGCTGTGTGAGTTCTGGAGCAAGCGGAGGGGATCCCTGCGCTCCCACTTGGTGTCAGTCTCTGTGACTCCTCCATGGGGTTCAGTCTGTCTCTACCTGAAGCCCACCGAGGTGGCCAGGGTCATAGCTTCCTCCTGCTTCCTCTACCGTCCTAACAGACAGAGCTAAACCAAGTCCACCTGCGGACACAGTTAATCGTCTCAACCTTGTTATCCTGTCACACTGCCTTTACAGGCAATTCACAACTCATAGCCTAAGGACATACAACGTGTAGTGATGATATGGGGATCTGAACCCTAGTCTGACCAGAGACTGTTCCCAGGATGGCAGCCCCTTTGGGCAGAGTTGAGGAGCAGTTTCCGTCAGAGGGCCTGCGCTATCAAGCCTTGGAAAGATCAAGGAAGGTCTTGCCCAAGAAAAATCTTCAGAGGTCTGCAGATTGAAGAGCTGTTTTCTGGAAGCAGCCTCCAGTCTTTTGAATTTACACTAGGTCAAAAAATAAGGAAAAGTATAAACAAATACTGAATTCTAGTTTGCAATATGAGGCCAAAGTTAAGTATACTGAAATGTGTGACTTACTCTGCAATGTGTCAAAACATATAAGAAAAGATGGACGGATAGATGGACAGACACCTGGTGAAGCAAACATGGTAAAATGTGAATTTCAGAACCTGGGTGTTGGGCATATGGTTGTTGGCTGTGAAATTATTTAAACTCCTCTGAATGTTGCCATTTGTCACAGTAACATGCTGAGGGAAACAAACTCACAGGTGGGTCACGCCTCTCTCTGTGTGTCGCCCTGGCTGGAGGGCAGCTCAATCAGGAATTGCTGAGTTCTTTCTCATCTGCTCCAGAAAGAAGTCAGAACCAGACCCTTGAAGATCCAGAATAACCAACAGGCAATCCTTGCTTCACGGAAATTTAGGATATTTGGGGAAAATGGGAAAATAGAGGCATAAAATCAAGGTTGGTGGAGACAGTGAGCTCTTCATACTCTGTTTAATCGATGAGAAACAGGGCTGCACATTTCCTTTAAGCATACACTGTCCTAAAGCCTTTTGTATCTGGCGATGATGCAGGCGAAGGCCCACTATAGTAAAAGGACAGAAAGGGCAGTAAGGGAAGGTGACCAGGAGCACCTTGTAGATTAGAGAAGAGACCATGACAGAGAACCACCAGACCCTGCAGGGGTGTGGAAGAACAGGGAGGGCTCCTTTAAAAAAAAAACTTTTATTTTAATTGATACATACAATTACACATATTTATGGGTAGAGTGTGACATCTTCATACATGTATGCACCATATAATGATCAGATCAGAGTAACTGATCATTTCTTTGTATTAGGAACATTGCAAGTCTTCTGTCCTAGCTACTTTGAAATATACAATTAATTGTTTTTAATGATTGTTAATCTACTGTGCAATAGAACATGGAAGATTATTCTTCTATCCAACTGTACTCCTGTAATCCTTAACCATCTTCTGTCCACCTTCATCCTTCCCAGGAACCATCCCTTTGGGGCAGGGTGGGCTAGTAAAAAGCCCTGTCTGCCAAGAACCAAGCTAGTCTCAACCCCACCAGTTTACATCAACTTGAATGAGTCACTGTTCTGTTTGCAGCTCAATCTCTTGGTAAGATAACTAAACCTTCACCTGCCTGAGGCTTGTTTTGCCTTAGTAAATGGTTGGAAAAGATAAAAAAAAGCAAGACATTTTGTGACATGCAAAAGGTATATAATTCTAATTTCTATGTCCATAAATACAGTTTCATGAATTGTAGTCACACTCATTCGTTTACATTGTGCATGATGGCTTTCAATGTACCCTCCCCAACACTCTACAGAAAATATTGGCTAAGTTGGTGTGGTAAGTTTCATCCACACCTTCTGGCCCCACCTACCTCATTTTTCAGAATTGGTTCAGAATTAATATGAGATGTTATCTGAGTAAACTGGAAGTTTCCATAACATGCAAGGTATCTCCATGGCCTTGATATCATTTTTCTCAATCTCATCCTTACCAGAAGGGAGCAACTGGAAGGAATGTCTTATATAATAGATAGAGTTATATAAGTTACACATAACTAAAGTTAACAAAGGGAGCCAAGAGGGTCATGCAGAAATAAGCTGCTCTCTTATGTAGCAGGTTTCTCCATGGCGAAGGCTCAGCAAGCCTGGGGATGTACAGCCCTGTCTGGGAAGACCAGAAGGGGAGGACCAAGTATTCCCTCAGGAATTTAGGGAACTAGCCTACTGTTAAACACACTAGTATTAAAAAGTAGATTACACAGTCTTAAAATTTGATAAATTAGATTAAAATCAAAGGTAATAAATGATCAAATTTTACCACATCCTAGTTCTTTAACTACATTTTATTACTTTCTGTGGCTTTACGTTTGTCTATGTCTGTATGGTTAAACTACTATATTGTGTTGTGCTACTGTGATTCTTTCTGGTTCCGGATCATTGGTGTTATAGTTGGTACCTTGGAATTTGTCATGGTAGGAGTATCTGTACCTTGGTAATTGGCAAATTCTGCAAATCAGGTGTTTTTCCCACCATACAACTGATTGTTAAACATCTATAGCACACTGATAGGACCAGGGCTTCCATTTATAGGAGACTCATAAGGGAAAAAGTGGTGTATTAGTCAGCTTTTCTTTTTTTTAAAATTTTATTTAAAGAGGAAAAAAAGTAATACAGAAAAAAGGGTAGAAACAATATAGAACCTCAAAAAAAAAAAAAAAAGAAATCACTAGTTGACAAACCACATACTGTCCTCCCAGAAATAGCTGTTCATGTTACGAAATTAAGGCATACAAAGTGAACACACAGTGAGGCTGCAAACAGTTCTGTTCAACGATCCAACAAAAACCTGGTAATATGGTTATCAATCCCACACACTTAAACATACATGCAGTTATATCCTTTAGAGCATTTTCTTTTCCTCTTTTTGCTTTTTAAGTACATTATCTGTTTAGTTACATCATGTTTCAGCTTGCTCAGCACCTTATTGATCTGTTTTGTTGTTACTTCCTTTTTCATCACCTTATTCTGTTGTTTTGTTTTTGAGTTTCTCGTCATTCATGTCACATGGATCAGCTTTGGTGGAGTTGGGAGTTTTTGGAGGTATTTTGTTACCTTATTTTCTCATATTCTCTTGTTTTATTTTTATTTGATTTTTATTAATTTGGAGGTAGTAATATACAACAAAACAGGACAGAATAAAGCCAATTGAGACAGTGCAGTAAAATTGGCACAGAACATCACAGCAGGTCACCAGCACAGCAGTAATAGGCAACATTGTATATCTTGTTGTCTTCACAATAGTTGTTCTTCTACTAGGTACATCAAAATCAAAAGAAATACACAACATTATAGAACACATCAACACAGAGTATTGAATAGAGCAACACCATTAATCAGGACAAAGCAAAACGGCGATAAAAATATCTGCCTTCAGAGATAGTAGAAGGAAACTCCCCCCACTTGCTGTACCAAATATGTCACCTCCCAAGAGATACCCAGATCACTGGATCCCAATTGTTAATGGGGGGGGGGGAGATGTGGTATGTTTGATTCTAAGCCCGTGCCCCGGTAGGCAGCAGGCTGGTTGCTGGTTGGCTCAGTGCCCTAAGTTCCAATATGGCACGGATCTCAGGAAACGCTCTTGCTTCTTATTTCCCCGCCCTGGGGTGGCCGAGGCTTGCCAGACCACAGTCACTTACCAGGACGGCAGGCTGCTTACTGGTTGGCTCGGCGCCCTAAGTTCCAACCTTAGTCAGCTTTTCTATCACTAAGACGAAGTACCAAACACCCACCTATTTAAAGGACAGGATTGTTTGATTCATAGTTTCCAGTGGGTTCAGTCCATGGTTGACTGGTGGAAGGACACAGCAAAAGATAGCTGCTTACTTATGGCAGCCAGAAAGCAGAGACAGAAGGAAGAAGCCATGAATAAGAATATACCCTTCCAGTTTACCCCCAATGACCCACCTCTTTAAATCAGGTCTCTTCTTCTACCAGCACATTCAGCTATGAACTCATCTGTGGATTAATCTGTGATGACTGCCCTATGTCCTCTGTCATTCTCCACTCACTCCTGTGCTGCACTGTTTAGGACTAAGATGTCCCCCAAAAGTCTCATGTATTTAGAGTGTCTTTGTTGGTGACACTGGCTGCGAAGGGTGTCTTTGTTCTTGGATGAGAGGACTTTGTATGATGACTTTTTGTATTCCTTCAGGAGCACAGTAACAGAGAGAAGAACACAGGAGGCATGAGCTAGCACAGAGTGGTCCACTCTGTGAGCACTTGAGGTAATTTTAGGTCATCCCTTCCACTCTGTGCCACGTAAAACTCTTGAAAAATCAACACCCTCCAATCCAATCACTTTCACACCCCCATCTCTAATACAGGAGACTTGTAGGGACATTTGAGGTCTAAACCAAAAGAACAGGCAAGTGAGTGAAGAATGACAGAGGACATGGGATATAGAAAAGAAGGAATGTCAAGGCCACTTTTGTCCCCAAAAGTTTCTAAACCAGAATGGAGTATTTGGAAATTAAGGTTCCAAATTTCCTGGCAAGCCCCAGAGC
This sequence comes from Dolichotis patagonum, assembly GCA_004027295.1. Taxonomy (NCBI): domain Eukaryota; kingdom Metazoa; phylum Chordata; class Mammalia; order Rodentia; family Caviidae; genus Dolichotis; species Dolichotis patagonum. The sequence continues at coordinate 65,875 of PVJX010000864.1, forward strand.
CTTGTGTCCACAGACATCTCTGCGACCTACATTTTTGGTTATATCTGCCAGATGCTGAGGTCTGGGAGAGCCTGTGTGCATAAAGCTGGGGACACCAAGTCGTGAGGAGGTGAACGGCTAGCCCTGAGTCAAACAATGACTCAGAGCCAGCTCTAGTATCCTGACCCCTTTTCCCAGACTAGCTCTTTCCAGGACACTGCTGCCGCCTCACTAAGCCTCTGCTGGTGAAGGAAACAGACAGCGGAGGAGGGCCTGCGTGGCTGCTGTCTCTCCGTCAGTGAGATCCTGTCTCCTACCCTTCTGCTAACAGGCATCGGGAGGCTTTGTCTACCCCCGAGACTCTGACCACCCATGTCCTCACAGCCCTTCAGTCGTCTCCCTGGACTTTTGCTGTCTAACACAGCCTCATTAAGTGCAGAGAAAATGTTCAGACATGGAGGGTTTGGCATATGGGTGGGGAGACCAATGACAGCTTTGGGAAGCTCCAGATGGCCGTCTCACAGCCGAGCCACCGAAGGGTGTCTTCACTCTTCACTGAGAAGACATCGCACCATGATTTTTTTGTACCCCAGGAGCAGAGCAACATGGAAGATGAATACAAGGAAGGAGGAGGCCTACTCTGCAGGTGAAAGACCTCATTTCACAGATGAGGAAACTGAGGGCAGAGACCAGAAAGGTTGAGAACCAAGTGATGTTGCTATTAAGTGATTAATGGTGTTGGAGTCCACCACAGGTGTGATATTGTGATATGATAAAAATGCATGAACATATCTGGTCTCTGCCCCCAGTTCTTGGCACATAGCCATATCATACCAGAGTATGATAAAATTGATTTTTGTACACTAGTGAGATGACTAGTGGCTGAGAGCCCCTAGATAGCTTCAGGGTAGGGACTGGTCACCATAATGACCCAAGTCATGATTAGAAGGTTGGGACTTTCAGCCACATTCCCCAGTCTCTGGGAGAAGAGTTGAACTGAAGGTTGAGTTGACCACACATGGCTGACTATAGAATCAATCTTGCTTGTGTAATGAGGCCTCCGTAAAAACCCCCAAAAGACCGGGTTTAGAGAGCTTCTGAATAGTGGAACATGTGGAGGTGGGGTTCCCAGAGAGGGCATGGAAGCCTGTACCCCTTTTCACATACCTCGTCCTATGTATTTCTCTATCCATGTCTTATCTTCCTGGCCAGCTCAGTAGGTGAAACATGATACTCTTAACCTAATATCCTCTGCAATACACTGTAAGTGTAAGTCAAGCACTTACTCTGAGTTCTATGCATCTCTATAACAAATTAATCAAACCCAAGGAGGTATAGTGGGAGCCCCCAGCTTATAGAGCTTGGGTCAGAAGCAGGTTATAATCTGAGTCTGAGCCTGCCATCAGAATCGGGGGACAATCTTGGTGGGACTGAGCCCTCAACATGTTGGACCTGACACTATGTCCAAGTAGACAGTAAATTATAGGACACCCAGTGGTGTCTGCTGGAGAATTATATGGCGGTGGTGATGGGGTTTGTGGAGAAAACCCCACACATCTATTCCCAGAAGTATGCTGAGATGAAAAACTGCTTTCTATTCAGACTAGATCTCTTGGAAAGTTTTTTTTCTAAGAACAGAACTGAAGCTTGGTCTCTTCGACTTCAGATACAATTTGAAATTTATGGAGCCGTTACTTCTTTTAGAAAGTAATCTATTATATATATTCCTGGAAGTATGCTGAACACTATGAAATGAATTCAATAAACATAGTTTCTGCCATTTGCAGTCTGGCTTACAGTTTAAAATTGAGAAATGGACACAGACAGCGCAGGGGACTTAGGCTTAGACAATGCATAGATGGGCAGAATTTGCATTCCTTGGCTGGTAGTGACGCACATTAGCTAAGTGCAGTGAGGAAGGCTTGGACTTGAGAAGACTCACGTTCAAATCCTGCCTGCTGTTTATTCGCTGTATGACCAAAGGCAACTACTCAGCCTCTCAGAAGCTCAAATTCTCTATCGACTGCAGATAAGGAGATTATTAAGGATTGCTGTAAAGATGGAAAAGATGTCTATTAAGTACAAAGTATAGCACCTGGACCATAATAGATACTTAAATAATGATAAGGCATCTCATTACCTTAGGAACAGACAGTGCAAGGGGCATAGGTGACAAGGGCCAAAGCATGTGAACCAGGGAAGGGAATTACTTACCTACCTGTTTTTGGTCACAATAACAGCAAGAATTCCTCATGTTAGCATTTTTCTTTATAATTTATAGATTGCCCTGAGAGACAAGGTCTTTTTCACAGGCTAACATGCATTCATATTTATTCAGTTTAGATGTATTGTTCCAGGCACATTCTAGCTGATGAGGCTCTAGTGATTGTATTAGTCTGCTTTGCTTTAACATAACGAAATACCTGGGGCAGGCTGATTTAATAAAGAGAAGAGGTTTATTAAACTCACAAGTTCTGGAAAGTCAAAGGCTTGACATGGGAACTGGCTTGGCTGTGGTGAGAGCCCTGTGGTGGGTGTCAGCACAATGGCAGAGCACGTAGGGGAGGAGGTTCAAGATGGTTTTCACTACAACTGGCTTTCCTGAGAGCTCAGGGTTAGGTGAGAATTAGTTTAATCCCTGAGGCAGTGCCCAAGGACCTCCATTAAGTCTCCAGCTATTAAAGGTCCTCCAGCCTCCTAATATCTCCACATTAGGGGCTGTTTAAAAGGATGTATGAGCTGCCAACACATGAGCCCTTGGGGGACAAACCGCATTCACACCATGGCCCCAGTGCACAAACAAAGGCTGGTAGCCTCTGACTCTGGGTTCTCTAAGCTGGTATGTGCTCAGCCCTCACTCTTCTCCTAATTCAGGGAAGGTGCACAACACCCACAACGTGCAGAATTTTGAGGCAAAGAAAAGCAGTGATTGGGGCATATTGTGTGCTGACTCATTCTGTGGCTCTCTACAGTCCTAGGGCAGGGCTGGGTCACCTATAGAAGCCTCTTTCCTTGACATCTCTCCCACACTTGGCGAGCACCCATGCCAGGCTCGGGGAGGCTCAGTCCCACAGGACAATTGCTTCTGGGCTGCTGCTCTGGGCTCTGTGCCAGGCAGACGTTGGCATTCACCCAGTCGGAGTCACAGTACAACAAACGAAAGGCAGGACAGGTGCTGCATGTCAATGACAAGAGAGAGAGAAAAAAATTCAGCTCCGCTGGTCTATGGGACCCCGAGTGGCTGCTGGGACCCTGCCCAAGACAGCATGGGTATGAAGATGTGTACCTGGGTAGCCTGGGCAGGACCTGAGTGACCACACCTGCCCAGTGACAATGGAAGAGGCAGGGAGGTTGGAGCAATTGTGTCTAGCGTGTGGATCTGTGAGCGTGTTTGTGGCATGGGTGTTGGAGTGCGTGCTGAGTGTTGTGGGAATGGTGGGTGGGTGTGAATGTGTGTGTGAGCTGTATGCATCCAAGATGTAAATAGAAAGCAGAGAGGCTGATGCCATAAGCCTCAGACAGAAACTTCATAGACGAATTCGTTCTGCACGAACCCATGTGTACTGCCTGTATGTGCAGCTGGTATACACGTCTTGCCTAATGTTTAAGAGGATGTATGAATAGATATACTTAGAACATGCACTTGTGTGTATGAGTGCTGAGGGTTGTTATGGCCTGTATGTTGGTGTCTTCCCAAATTCACATGTGTGGACATAGTCCCAAATGTGACAGTACTGAGATAAAGTTTTTAAGGGTGGAACTAGTGTCCTTATAAAAAGGCAGTGGCCTTGCCCCTCCTGCCTTATGAGGACAAAGCAAGAAGGGGCCAGTGTGTAAGCAGAGAACAACCCTCACAGGAACTGAATCTGCTGGGGCCTTGACCGGAGAATCCTCAAACTCCAAAGCAATGAGAAATAAATTCCTGATCTTTATGAAGCACTGAGGTAATCTGGATAGCGAGCGGAGGAGCTGAGTCAGGTGTGTTCTTTGTGTACCTATGTGAAGCTGGCGTGTTCTGGCCAGGACTAGAGACAAGATACTAGCATAGGACAGTGACGGATTCCTGTTTCCTATAGGCTCAGGATCCTCTCATCCAAGATATGTCGCACTGTATTTATGCTGAATGAAACTCTAAAGGTTTATGCAAATCAAATAAGGCTTTGACCACTATCTTAGTCCTTTTTCGGTTGCTAATAGAAAATATCTGAGGTTGAATTTTTTATAAAGAGATTTACTAGCTTACAGTGTTGGAGCCTGAAATTCCAGGATCTAGTGGCCCAACCTGGTTGGTTTCAGGTGAAGGCCTTTATGGTAGAAGTATGAGCAAGGGAGGGGGCTTTTGAACCAACACATGACAAGAGAGGAAATAAGAGACGAGAGAGGGGATGGGCTCTCTGAAGGACCTGCTTTCTGGGAAATGAATCCATGGCTGCAGGACCTAACTCGTTCTCAAGTCTAGCCTTAATCTCTTGCTAGGGTGATCTTCATCCATGCACCTCCCATAAGGCCCCAGCTCTTAGGGAATCCCACCTCTTTTCTATACCAAGACATTGAAGACTACTCCTCTAGTACAGGAACCTTTAGGGGACAAACTTTATCAAGCCATAGCAGACCCTTCTGTGGTATCACCAGCTACTCAACCCCAAGCCACCAGACACACTTCCATTCTTGACCCTACCAAGGAGGGACTCCTAACCCACAGGGCTGGACAGTGTGAAAGACTGTCATAGCCTTGCCTCATTCTGTACCTTAAAGAAACAGGCCCACAGCTGAAACTAAATGGTTCATACCAGCTCCACTCCACAGAGCTGCGATGCAGACATCCTAGTGTCCCACCAGGGTCCTCAAGGGACTGCATGGAGAGCCCAGATAATTTCCCCACCACCCTGTCATCTCCTGCAAGCTGTGTACTCTATCAGGCCCCTCTGCTCTGGGTCTACCATCCCTACTGTGCTCATTTGTCTCTGCTTTTGTCTAATGAGACACAGGAGCTGCCAAAACTGACAATAGAATTACCTGGGATGCTAGATTCTGTCAATCTCCATTAGGAGCCCAGGGAGAGAACCATCAAAGCACAAGGACACCTTGGTGCTGTTACTGCAACCAAGTTCACTGTGAAAGCAAACAAAGCAACCCCACTTTCTCCCCTGGCTTTGGGCCCAGGCTCCTGCAACCACTTACCTGCTGTCCCAGGAAACCGGAGCCCCTGGGGGTGGTGGGCCTCATGGTGGGGGCATCAGCGGGGCTCATCCAGCCCCAGAAGGGATCTTCCCAAGCTTGGTTCAAAAGTCCTCCCACTATTTGAATGACTTATGGCAAATCTAAGGCCTCCCCAGATCTCTACAGTTTCCTGGGTGACTTACGTCCTCCTGACCCCTCTGTTTTGAGTGGCTGGTAAGTAACTTGGTGCATGGGCCACCTCTCTGGTCCCCCTACCACCTATATGCTCTCTTCAATTCCCACAATTTCAACCCATTTTCAACTGTCTTTTTCACTCAAAGGTTAGTCTTTTCAACATGGTGCTGGAACAGTTGGACAAACATATGCAAAAAGTGAATCTCAACTTAAACTGCACCATTTGTTCAAAGATTAGCTCAAAATTATCTTTGAATGGATCCTATAAACCCTCTATAAAATGTAAGACTATAAAATTTCTGGGAGGAACATATAGGGGGATATCTCCGTGACTTTGGTTATGCAAAGAGGTTTTAGATAAAATGCCAAATGCATAATCCATGAAAGAAGTAAAAAGGTAAATTCAGTATTATCAAAATTTAAAACTTTTGCAAATGACATTGTTAATAAAATACAAATACAAGCCATAGGTAGGGAGTAAGTATTTGAGAATCACATTTTTTGACAAAGTGCTTGTATCTAGAATATATAAAGTACACTCAAGTTGGATGTGGTATAATCCCAGCACTGAGAGACTGAGGCAGGAGCATCATAGATCAGAGTCCAGCCTGGGCAACTTCATGACATGGTAAGACCTGGGGGGTGCAGCTCAGTGTGAAGGGCCTGGGTTCATTCTTGGTGCCACAAAAACCCAAAACAAAACTCAAAGCTCAACAGTAAGAAAGCAAAACCCACTGGGAAAAAAAAAACAACAGCTGAAAGATTAGAACAGGCACTTCTTCAAAAAAGATGCAGGGTGTCCAAAAACACATAAGAAAAGACACACAAAAACATTAATCACCAGTGAAATATCAAATGGAAATCACAATGAGCTATTACTACAAATCTATTAGACTATCAGATACATGAGTATACTCGAGACAGTGACGGTGCCAACCGCTGACGAGGTTGTAGACGTCCCTGATGCCAGGGGCAAGCAAATGATGCAGTAGCCACTTTGGAAAAGAGTCTGGCAATTTCTCACAATGCTAAACATACTACTCACATGAGTCTACAATCTCACCCTCCTTGCTGAAGAAAAATGAAACCTGAATGGGAATGGTCACAGCAGCTTTAATCATAACTGTGCAAAACTGGAAAAAACCTAAATGCTCTTTAGTTTGCAAATAAACAAATCATGGCACTTCTATAGAATGAAATACTGCTAAGAAATTTTTAAAAAGGAAGGACTGGTTGACACAACAGAATAGATGAATACCAAATGTAATTTGCTAAATAAAAGAAGTCGATGTAAAAGTTTATATATTGCATGATTTGTATGACATTTATATGACATTCTGGCAAATTCTGGAACATTCTGAAAAGGCATAATTATAAGAACAAAAAGGAGAATGTGGTGGCTGGGGGAGGCAGGGGTAGGGGCAGGGCAGGGGTTTAAAGTACAGGAGTTGGAGTTCCTTCTGGATCGTGACAGCAGTGTGGGTTGATAATCCCATGCCTTGACAAAACCTATTGCATGCTATAACACAGAAAGCAAATTTCACTATACAAATGTTTAAAAACTGACCAGAAAGTTGGAAGAACTTTCCAACTTACCAAGTGACAAATAAATCAAATTGCGTTATAAACAAATCATAGCTAGCTGTATGTGGTGGTGCACACCTGTCATCCCAGCACTCAGGAGGCTGAGGCAGGGAGATTGCTGTGAGTTCAAAGCCAGCCTGAACTGCACTGTGAAACCCTTTATCAAAAAAAAGAAAAGAAAATGAGTCAGAGCAGAAATAACAGCATAAATGGGAAAGAAAATAACCTGAATTACTGGAAAACAGTTTTAAAGCAAAAGGCCTGCACAGGAGTACTGCACTTCTGGCAGGAAATTTGCTTCCTGCACATGTATAGGCTGGCAGTTCTAAAGCAGCTTCACCCGGGAGCATAGCAGGGCTGGAGAAACACGTAAATTTGATCACTTCCCGTTGCAGTAGGGATGTGGCCTAAGGTACCACAATATGGATGAAGCAAACACTGTGCTGAATCAAGCATTGCTCAGAGGGGATGTGTGGGCTGAGGCTCCCGTGAGCCCCGGGCCACAGTATTTTCCATAGCTAATCAATACCTCACTCGTTTTATGTGTGTTTTTCCTTAAACACACCTTACTTCCTGTATATTGCTGATTCATTACCACCGAACCCCTGTAACTCACACCTGAATGAAACTCACCTAAGCCATGTATTCCTTCCTCAATGCACATCATAGCCTTCCTGTGCTTAGAAGCTCTAGACAGTATTTTAGCACCATGCTTGGAGAGCCTTTTAAAGGGTGAAATCAGCAAACAAACAAAAAACATGGCACTAAATGCGCTGCAAAAAGGGCACCTGTTCCCATAGGAGCGCTGCCTTCCCAACTCAGACAGGATGAGCACACTGCGGCATCACAGATCTTTTTTTTTTTTTTTCTTTTGTGGTTGGGGATAAGTACTGGGGATTGAACCAAGGGCCTTTGCACTGAGCTGAATCCCCAGCCCCATTTTTTAAAAAAAATTTGCTAAACTGGCCAGGCTGGGCTTGAATTTGTGATCCTCCTGCCTCAGCCTCCCAGAGTGCAGGGGAGACAGGTAAGTGCCACCATACCATGTTGTAGCAATCTTTTGATGTTCCAGACATATCTGGGAATAACTACCGAGGTGTCATGAGTACTGCTTTGGGGGAGTTACAAAGAAATTTTATCTAATGGAAGAATTTCCAAATCCAGTCCTGAATCCATGAATAACAAGGATCAATTGCCTACTGCAGATAATGACAGCCAGGCTGGGAGAATAAGATATCCCCCCTGAGGTTGGTGACATTTGCTGAGTGCAGTAGACTTCCTGGAGTGGAACTCAGCGGCTGAAAGAACCCTCAGAGACCAAGCCTCTATCATCCCATTTTAAAAGGACAGTATGGGTCAGGAGAGGGAAGTGAGCTCTCGGGTCACACACTGTAGCTCTGTCTCTTTCCCAGTTGCTTCCATTTCCCTTCCCATTTCCCTCTCCAGGACTGGGGAGTTTGCTTGCTATTAGCTAAGATGGGGGTCAGGGTGCTTAAAATCCAGGCCCAACTTTCCCCAGACAGATTGCTGTCTTGCACCAGCAGAAAGAAGCTCTTGGCAGCAAGTGCAGCCTCCTTCGGCAGCAGCGCTCAGTCTGCAGGTGATCTCATCCATTCTCATTACTGTAAGTACCATCTATATGCAAATCTATACCTCCAGCCCAGACCTCTTCCCCTGAACTCCAGACTCCAATTTCCAGTGCCTCCTCTGCATTGCCACCTGGTTATCTCGGGCATCGCAGATCTAACATCTCTCAGCAGAACTTCCATTCCCTCCCCCACCTGCCCCTGCTCTTCCCTGCTCTTTCCCATCCTAGCGAACAGCAGCACCAGTGGCTCAGTCTAGAGCCAGGGACACCATCCTCGAATCCTTTCTTTTTCTGCTTTCCTACACACAGCCCAGCAGTTAGTTGTGTTGGCTACCAGGGCTGCCTACCATCTTCACCTTCACTGCTCCCGCCTGCCCGGGGCCCTCTGATGGGTGCATTGCAAACCTCCAGAACTGGGTTCTGCATGTGTCCAGGCTTGCTCCACACAGTCTGTCACACAGCAGCGAGAACTGTCCTTATAAAGTACTCTGTCACTGCTCTGCTCCAAACCTTCCAAAGGCCTCCAAGACCCAGAGATGACCCCCAGGCCTGTGGAGCTCTGATCTCTCCTCCTACTCCGTCTTCTCCACCCTCTCCCAGCCACATGGCTCCTAGTGGATCCTGAACACCAGACACACTGTGCCCCGGAAGCTCTTTTCCCAGACAGCAGGTCCGTGGCTTCTCAACACCTCCAGCTTGGTCTGGTGCAAGCGGAAGATCTGTGATGGAGGCCTTGGCTTGTCAGGTGGCAGTCAGGCCTGCACCTGCAGCTCTGCTCGGCCGTTTACCTCGAATGCACCCCAAACACCTTGATGGAACTGCACCTTCCACTGCCCTCTGGCCTCTGAATCCTGGTTTTTCTTCTTAACCCTCATCACCACCTGCTATGATCCATTTATCTGTTTGTAAATTGTCCATTCCTCCTCCCTAACTCTAGACTGGGAATTCATGTCTAATTGCTTTGCTGCTGCAGTCCCTAGATCTAGAATTCTGCCTGGAACTCAGCAGAACCTCCGTGCCTCCTGCTCTGCCCACCGAGGGTCACAGGAGACGCCAGCTTGGGAGGCCAGACTTGGTTTCCCCTGGCATCATGAACTGGACCCCTCTTAGGGACTCTGATAGCACAGTGTCACCAGGAAGGCCCAGGGACTTCTAGCAAGATGAAATAATAAAAGCTGCGTCTTGGGGCTTGGGGCTGCTCTCCCACCCCAGCCGGCCTCTCCCACGCCTCGGGGACTTGGCACCACAGCCCCGCCTGCAGAGCCACTCTGCTGCTCGCCACAGATCTGTCCCCCTTCTGAGCCAACGTCCTCTCGCCCCACACAGAAGTTCCCAGAGCTCATCTGGAACCTTCTGATTTGCATCTCCAAAGAAATAAAATAAATTCCAGTAAATGCTGTTTATTTTTCCTTCTGTTTGCCCGAGGCAGGCCCGTTGTGAGTCCCGGATACAAAGTGGGTAATCAAGGCAATTTCTGTGGGTAGGGGAGCCAGCCGGAGACCTGGGGAGCCTGCTCAATAAAGGAGGGGGGCTGCAACAACTCCTGTTTGAAAGCGATGGGGGGAGGCGGGAGGAAAAGGTAAATGACAACAAAACCTGCCTGACACAATTACAGCCACATTTGCATAACAGAGACTGAGCACTGGTTTAGAAGGAGTGGTAATTAGATTCTCCAGCGATTAGGGACACTTTCCAAATGTGGGCAGAAGAGATGAAAATCCAACCTTGAAGTTGAAAAGGGATGTGCAGAATTGAGAATGCACAGAACTGAAGATCACTTGTGGGTGGCAGGAGTGGAGGACTCACAGGTGCGTGCACACACACACACACACACACACGCACACACACCCATCACCTGGCCAGCCAGGGCTTCAGGTCTACTGCTTAGGGTGGGACAGTGTGGATGACCCACTAGCCTTCCTGGGTAGTGCCAGGCTCTATTCCAAACCAGCTGTGTGACCTTGCTGTAACCTCCCTGAGGCCTAGTGACTACCCTGTTGATAGTCTACTTTTCAGTATATAACAGAATAACTGAGGTAAGTTAACTTTATAAAGAAAAGATGTTTGTGTAGCTCAAAGTTCTCAAGACTCAAGGGCATGGTGCTGGCCTTGGGTTGGCTTCTGCTGAGGACCTCACGACAGATGACATCACAACAGTGGGAGTGTGTGTTTTGTCACCTTTCTGTTGCTGGGACAAAATACTTCACATACACAATTTATAAGAGAAAAGATTGATTTTGGCTCGCAGGTTCAAAGGATTCAGCTCGCGGTTGGCTGGCTCCACGGAGGAACAATGATGGCAATACAGTGGAGGGAAGCTTCTCACTCATGGCAGGAGGGAAGAAGAGGGCAAGGGAAGAGCCAGAGAGGGAGACCAGATACAGTTCCCAAGATCTCAACCCTGTGGCTCATGCAGACACACCCAGAAACATGCTTTACTAATTTCCTAAGCGTCTCTCAAGCCCATCAACCTGACAACCAAAATTAACCGTCACAAGAACAAGTGTGGGGGAGACATCCCACCTCCAGACAGGAAGCCGGGAGTGGCTCAGAAGTCATGATCGCCTTATAAACAGCTCATTCCCAAGAGAGGTCAGGAGTCCCAGGAGAGCTACCTCAGTCGCTCTGTGGCAGCTCCTCCAAGGACCTAAGGACCACCCAGTAGGCGCCACCTCTTAAAGGTCTCGCCACAGCTCAGCACTGCTGCGCAGGGGATCCAGCTCCCAAAACAGGAACCCTTAGGGAACATAATAACAGGGCTACTTGATCAAGGTTAAGTGATTGCCTATGGGAAGAAGGTGTGGGGATTAAACGCAGGCAGTGCCTCCCCACCTCCCTCCCTAGTGTGCCTATGTGCACCCCTTCACAGAGGAGAGGTGTTTAAGCTGAGCCAGCGGGCAACCCTGGAGAGGGAAGGGGGCTGGCAGGCCTGTGATGAGGGTGTGTGGCCTAAGAGCCGTAGGTCTAGGAAGGTTAGGAGACCTGGTCTTTGATCAGCTCTTCTCTCCCTGAGCCCCAGCTCTCACCTTCTCCCTTCCCAAAAAGTGTGACATCATAGACTGTTGTTTTGGGGTTTGTTTTTGTTTTGGAGAGAGGGTCTTGCTGTGTAGTTCAGCTGGCCTTGAATGCGCTATGCAGTGCAGGCTGGCCTCAAATTTGAGGTCATCCTCCTGTCCCTGCCTCCAGGTTACTGCGACTACAGGCGTGCCCACCACATCCAGCTCATAGAGATCATCTGAATGTAATATTTATGCACATATAAAAACCATTTCCAAATGTGGATGCCTTATTATTAATAACAGGTTATTTGTGTCCCACCTCCTACTGCTTGGATTATGAATTCATTGATGACAGGGACCAGATTTTTTATTATGTTTGATATCATTTTAAATTCTTGGTATTAAGCACATACTGGGTGATCAGGAAATGCTTAATGGATGACTAACCATCTCTGACATTTGCCTCCTCTCCAGTGCTGTGGGAATGGCCAGTGACAGGGGACGCTTTCAAATCAGACATCTTAACCTCAGCCTGAGGCTGCCATGACTCAGCAGTGCATTAAGAGACTTTGGGGATGTGACAGGGCTTCTGGGCAGTACAGGGATGCTGGACCCAGTGTCTTTAGTTTCCAGGAAGAGTGAATTGCAAGAGGCTTCTGCAAGCACAAATTAAATGAACACGCACACACATGCACGCACATGCACACACACGTGCGCGTGCACACAGGCACGCACTCTAAGAGAACAGATTCATCTCATCCTCGCCTCTCAAGTGGACTCTAGTGTTAGAAACTAATTGTTATGATTTGAGAAGAATGAGTCAACATTTTGTTGTTCTTTAGAGGGGGTGGCCGTGTGTGTGCATGCGCGCGTATGTGTGTGTGTGTGTGTGTGTGTGTTCATTTAAGTTGTGGTTATACAAGTATTTCTGCAAGTCAAGTATTAGCAGAAGCTAAGAGTATGTGTTCAGCTGGTTTCCATGGCAACCTGTCAGTTTCTTTGCTTCCCTCTCTCCCTCTGTTACCCAGATACTCCTTTTTCAAACAGCCTTCAAGGACCAAGAGGAGTGAAAGAGAACATGGGTCCATCCACAGTGGCCGGATACTGTGGTTGAGGAGCTGTGGCATCTGCCAGCAGGGAGCAGAGAGCAATGGTGATGGGCAATGGACCCCTGCACCAAGGTCACCCCCTCCCCGGCTCCTGACAGCCCAGCTGGTGCTGCAGGCACAGTGAGCCTAGGGCTTAATTATATGCTTGGGATTCTGCACTCCCCAAGACCAGGTATTAGTTTTTAAAATAGAAGGACAGCAAGAGGCCAGAAGGCAGGCAGGAGCCAGGGAGAGGTGGAGATGGGAGGGACAGAGATAGCTGCAAAAGGACAACAACTTTTTGACCTTTTGCTATTTTGAGCAAACAAGAGTCCCCTGAGAGCATAGGTGAAAGCAAAAAGTCAGAGGAGCGGGATTTAGGCTCAGAACAAATATAGGCTTAGCCTAGACATTTCCCAGTTTGGAAGTCACCTATTTGATGATGCAAGACATATATCCAATAAAATCTATAGAACTGACAAATGTGGGAATCTGTACCTTCTCCCTGCAGTGTTTACTTAAAAGTCTTACTCTTCTTTCTTAATACTTTATAATACAATCAGCCAATTACTTAGGGCAAGAGGACATAGCCAGGGAATCACAGACCTATGTTCTGTTTAGCCTACACAACTACTGTGTGTGTCAAGTATGGCTCCTATCCCATCACATGTATTGATTAACTCATTTATTCCCACAAAAACCTTTTGTTGTAGATCCTATTAAGAACCACCACTTTACAGAGAAGGAGTTGGAGATACAAAGAGATTCAGTAAGTTGTCCAAGGTCACACAGCAAGCAAGCGACAAAGCCAAGATTCAAAGCTCCAGAGTTTGTATTTGGGACTCCTTTGCTAACATAGCTGGCAGAGAACTTAGAGAACATCTCGTCCACCCATCTCATTGCTCAGAGAAACCCAAGATCCAGAGTACGGGACTTACCCAAGGTCACACAGCCTGTGAGGTGCAAGGTCTAGGAAACCACCCAGATACTAAACAAGAGCAGCTCCCCGCCTTCTGCAAAAGGACAGTGGGGCAGAGTCCTTGCCTCCAACTCCAGCTTCCTCCCACTCCCAAGGAGCATAGCCCTTGCCTCCTTCCCTGCGAGCTGCCCCTCCCCAGATGTCCCCATCAGCCTGTCTAAGCCTTGTCTCCCTGGGTGAAGGGGAGGAGGCTCTGCCCAGCAGTCCTGCTAGGAATGACAGGCCGCCTACCACCCTGTCATCTCTGCCTCGCTCATCCCTGTCAGACACCTCCCAGCTCCCAGCTGTCTGTCAGCAGCTGCTCGGGGATATAAATAACCAGCCTTTGGCAGAGGCACCCCGGCAGAGAGGTTAGAGGGAGGAGACAGATCGGGGTGGTGACAAGCAATGAAGAAACACAAGGGTCCTCCTCTGGGCTCAGATATTCCACGTTGCTCCTCAGAGGAGCTGGTCGGAGCTGGCAAGGCAACAGGGAGTTTGGGTTTAGCAGGAAGCAGCTTAGTAAAGAGAGGAGAGTTGGCGAGAGTCAGCTCTGCCACTGTGTCCCCGGCTTTCTATCTGCCTGGAGTCTGGTGTGGACTGCGGCACTCTAATCCTTCTCCACAGCCCTCTCTGATTCCCTCCCTTCCTCCCTCCCACCCTTCCTTCTTTCCTTCCTTCCTTCCTTCTGTCCTTCCTTCTTCCCTTCCTAACTTCCTTCCTTCCTCTCTTCCTCTCTTCCTCTCTTCCTTCTTTCTCTCTTTCTTGAGACGGGTCTCACTACATACCAACTCTAGATTAGGCTGGCTTCAGACTTGAACCTCCCACCTCCTGAGTGATGAGATTACAGGCCTGCACCTCCACGCCCCACTTTGTGTCTCCTGAACCTGAGGGAAGGCTGTGGGACACCTCGCCCACAGGCCTCACGGGGTGGAAGGATGTTAGTGCTATGTAGAAAAGATGGCTCTGGAGAGGAGAGGGCCCGAAGCCTGATGCAAGCACTGAGCGGGGTCAGAAAGGAGGATGGAAGGAAACTTTGGGCCAAATAGGGAGGACAAGAGAACAACTGAACATCCTACCAGGATTTATCAAGCCTCTGCCAGATGCTGGGCACATCCACATCCTCTCATTCCGCCATCCACAATCCCAGGGCGTTATCTCAACTTTACCGACAGGGTCACAGAGTACTGAGGAGAACTGAGAGAGAGCCGGGCTGGAGGAACCTCTGGGGGTCACCAGGTCAATTCCCACATTCTGCTGGGGAGAAGCAAAGCGAAATGTCCAAGTCACACTGCCAGGTAGTGGCAGGGCTGGCTAGAAACGGCTCAGCAGCACCCAGCAGCCGTGGCAGCTGCCGCTGTCTTCCTACGGTAGCTGGGTTGGTGCAACAAGTCACCCTAGCAGGGTCACAAGAGAGGCTGTCATGCATCGACGACATTAAGGGAAAGGGGTCCAAACTGCAGCCTGAAGGCAGCATGAGGTCCCAGACAGATCATCGTGCAGCCCCACAAGAACGGGGACTTTAAACACCCTCTCACTCCATTAGTTGGTTGTGTGGTGCTTGGCTGTGGTGGTGTCGAGGGGCCACTGGTTTAGAGAGGGTTTCATCTGGAGCTAACTCCACTTCCTCTGCCTGTCCCACACGATCAATCCGTTTCTCTTGCCCTCCTTTTTTGAATATTATAATGAAAAATATTAAAAATAAAAGAAGTTTTGTTATTTATATACATTAACCATATTATACATTTTATACGCAGCCCAAGACAATGCCTGTTCACTCAGTGTGGCTCAAATAAACAACAGCTTGAACCACAATAATTTAACAGGGCCTATTTTTATTGCTGACCAGCTGACTTTTTTTGGGGGGGGATCAAACTCACGACCTCATGTTTGCCAGGCAGGCACTTACACTGCTGAGCTAAATCCCCAGCCTGACCCGCTGACTTTCAAGTGCATGTGGTTCACCCTCTTTCACATGCAGAATCACCTGAGAGGTGGTTAAAACAGAGAACCCAGGGTCACCCCAGGGATTCTGGATCAGTAGGTGTGTTGTTTAGACTTTGAATTTTGTGCATAGCATCTGGCTGGGAAGAGACTGCCCATCCCATAGTTACCCAGTGTCTTAGAGCAAAGGGCTTCAGGAGCACATCTTTGATACGTAAATTATCCAGTGGAGTCACCTTTTCTCCTTCTGGCCACTTCACCTGAGGAAGTATGTTCCTCTGCTAATCAATCCATGGCCAGAGACCAAGCAACTGGTACAACCCCCTGGCTGAGCCTGTTAAAATATCTAAACTAGCTGTCCTAACTTGTCCCACTCTGCCTTCTCTCCCCGCACAGTCCCACGAAGCTGTGGCCTGGCCTCCTCAGTCTTGCTCCACTGTCACTGCCACTGTCCCACAAGGCCCTGCAGGACACGGCCTTCTGTCCCTAGGACCCATGAGTATAATTTACTAGTTCCCTGTGCCCCTACTGGCCACCCCTGACTGGCACATAAAGACACAGACATTGAGTCTATAGCAGAGCCTGAGAATTTGCCTCGTTGTTGCCTTGAGAACTCTTGATAGAGAGGATTCAAAGTTACTGGAGAAGGAGTAAATGTGCAGAGGGAGATGCTCAAAAGGAAAAAGAGGAAGAAGCCCATCTCTTCCTCTGAGGCACTAGGTCCTGCCGGAGCGGGTGGTACTGACCTCAGACATGGTTGGTGGAATGGCCACCCAGGGCCTGACGGGCAGGGTGCGACAAAATGGGGCCAGGAACCAGCAGCATCAGCATCCTGGGGAAGATGGTAGCAATGCAGGTTGCAAGGCTCTCCCCAAGACCTACTGAACCGCGCGGTCTGAGTGTGGAATCCAGTCTGCCCTGGAAGTTCTCCAGAGAATTCTAGTGGAAATAACACTTGGGCATTACCAGCTAGGTCAGTCATCTGCCTTCCCCCCAGAGCCTAGAAGACCTGGGCAAGGAGTGGCTTGCTGGGGCCCGCGGGGCTGAGGCTGGAAACTCCCAGACACAGCTGCTTAGCAGGTGTCCTGTGGGGGCTGCAGCAGGACATGGGAGTGCAAAGTCTTGTGCTCTACAGCAGGGTCCAGGGAGTACCATCCCACGCAGGTTGGCACAGGCTCTGATCATCAGGGGCTTGGAGGCAGCTGTGGAAATGCGAGGCAGACCCTGGAGACCGGCCAGGAGCCATCGCTTACAGGCGGTGGCAGAGCAGGAACCGTCGGGCGCGGTGCAGGGATTTAATCATGGGCCCTCACTCTACACAGACAGCCCAAGGGCTTCTCTATTTCAGGGGAGCAAGAGAGGGCGTGAGGATGGGGGTGCTGGACTTCTTGCTCAGTTGGGCCAAAGGTTGCTTATAAGATTGATTTAAATATTAGTAAAGTCTGTGCTGGGCATGGCCGCGTAGGCCTGGAATCCCTGCACTCTGGGAGGCTGAGGCAGAAAGATCCCAAGTTTGAGACCAGCCGGGGCAACTTAGTGAGACCTTGTCTTAAAATAGAATAAAAAAGGCTGGGAATATGGCACAGTGCTGGAATGCTTGCCTACCATACATGAGACCTTGGGTTCAATCCCTATATCACAAACAAAAAAAGAAAATGCACACACACACACACACACACACACACTTGTGACCTAAGCTGATAAAGCATGTCACACTGTTTATCTTTCACTAGATTTCATGTTTTACTTGTGCCTATGAGAGTTAGAGTTAATCCTGTGTATCTGGGGGTTCTAAATCCAAGGATTCAACCAACTGCAATCAAAAATATTGGGAAATAAAATGCATCCGTACTAAATTTGTACAGATTCTTCCCTAAACAATACAGTATAACAACTATATAGGCAGCGTTTACAGTGCATTAGGTATTATAGGCAATCTAGACATGATTTAGAGTATATGGGAGAATACATGTAGGGTATTACACAGTGCTACTTTCTGTGAGTCCTCAGCAGCCTCAGATTTGGTATCTGCGAGGAGTCCTAGAGCCAGTGTCCCTGTGGATCCCAAGGGGCCACTGCACTTGCCATGGTGACTTGTGACTACTGGTGGCTGGAGGGTGAAAGCTAAGGAAGAAGCCCATCACAGGCCAGGGAATGGCCAGCATCTTTGCCTGTGCACAAGGGGGTTACACTCTACACAGCTGGAGATGGTGCCATGGAAGGCCCCCTGTGCCAGGGAAGGTCCCAGAGGGGAGTGACAGGGCAGGGCCCAAAGGTGGTTCTACCTCACATCCCCCTTGCAAGGCTGTCCCCTCAGCCTTGAATGTCTGTCTCTCTCTGCCCCGTTGACAAATGCCTCTTCCTTTTTTGTGAATTGGCTTGGAATTTCTTTTTCCTAAAGGTTTTTTAGGGCTGCTCTTGGACAGTGTTGCCATTTCTCCTGTCCCACTAGACCCTGTGTCCCACTAGACCCTGTGTGACCTCCCAGGACACAGATGCTGTATGTTCTCCAAGGGCAAAGACTGCTTTGTCTTTTTCTTTAGCAGCACCTCAGGTGGTGCACAAAACAGACTACGCAAGTGGAGCTGAGACTCAGGGGAGATTTTTCTGAGAGCCGGAGAAATGATTATGAGCTGCGGGGTGAGCTTTATATGCTTCCTGCTTTTCCAGTGACACCTTCAGGACCGTAGCACCTAACCTGCTGAAGAAACACCTCTTCCCTCGGGGATTCCCGGAGCTGATGGGGAACCCAGTTCCTGCTCTTGGGAGCTCCTGACGGGTAGAGGTGACACATCTCCTGCCTTCAAGGAGTTCCCAGAATGAGGAGTAAATATATTAGTCATGGATCTTTGTTGCCATTTACTGGTCTCCTTCAGTGTGATGGGAAGTAAGGCCTCTAAAAGCTCCAATCTAAATTGTCTTGCAGTTTAACCCCCAGAGGAAGAGTCCTATATGCTAATAGCAACTCTGGGAGAAGGCACAGCGCTGGGTGGTGGACGGGTAGCAGATGGGAGCCCATGATGCACACAGAATGGATCGGCCGCGGGACAGAGATCTAGTATGGGGGGGCAGGGCAGCAAGCTGTCTGGGCGGACAAATATACAGGCTCCAGGCTGCTGAGGAGGCTGGGCACGTAAATTCAGCACAGCACATCGACAGGGGGCACACAGAGCAGACAGGAGTACAGATCAATACACTAGAGTGCACTTAAATGCTGAGGAGATCCCAGTGTCTGAGGTCAGGGCGAGTTACATGGGGAGGGTTTGTAGGAGGAGCTAGATCTTGACCAGGAAATGGAAGGCAGAGAGCAACAGGTCTTTGGGAGACAGGAGCCCGAGGGGTCCTGGCAGGAAACAGGAATAGGATGAGCTGGAGGAATACAATGAGGAGCCAGAGAACAATTTTGGGAGGCTACTGGGGACCTGTGGTCCTACCCTCCCACGGACCTAGCCCAGGCCCTTCTGCTCCCCTTACACCACAGGATGTCCCCTCCACCCCCAGTGGTTGTGTCCAGCTCTTGGGAACCTGAGAGAGGAACAGAGCATGGGGTGTGAGGGAGAACAGGGCAGCCCTTACTGTTGTCATGGCAACACAGTCAAATCCAACTGTGCCGTAAACACCAGTATGTGTGAGTCTTTTCTTAAGCGGGAGCCTCAGGACAGAAGGGAGCAGGGACAGCAGAGCACAGGGTGTGCGAATCACCCCGAAAGACTGCATCTGCCCTGCCTGGCCACTGCACAGGGGCCCTGGGGTGCTCCTTTCAGAGGCAGACAGAGGAAAGCCCCGCCTGCCAAGTGCCTTCCTCTACAGAAAGGAACGTGATGGCGGGTGTGGGTTTGTGCCCCAGGAGTGACTGGGCCTCAAGGACCAGGGCAGAGGTCTTCCCCAGATGGATGTTCACACCTGTCCATGAAGCCCAGGAGCTCACACATGGCCACAGGCCCTGCACCACTCTCGCTGGGATGGGGTGAGCTGGGCTCTAGACGGATCCCAGGAGGGCAGATTCTTCCAGTTGCATACAGGAGAAGTCTGTGCCAAGTGCCCGGCAAGCTGAGTCCCTTGCTTCCCCTCCTGGCTCCTCTCTCTTCCTCTTTTCAGCACTTACTTCTCTTCCTGCTGCCCTCTCCTCTATCCCTGCTCAGTGTCCCTCTTTCCTCTTTCTTTTCCTTCTTTGCTTTACTCCTCTCTTGTTCCCTTCTTCTCTCTCTTCCCCCACCTATGTTTTCTCTATTTAAATTGATCAAAAGCCAGGAGCAGGTAGGAAAATACTGCATTAGGGACAGAGACAAGGAAGGCTTTGGTATGAGGCCTTTGTCTTCCAGCTGTGGCAAAACCAGAGCAGAGACCGGTGAGCAGCAGCACCATGGGGTGCGGGTCACTCACATGCTCCCAGCACTCAGGGCCCCCACCCCCATCACACCACAACCCCACCTGGCTGCAGGAGCAGAAAGTCAGGGGAGGAGAGGAGGGTTGCTCCCTAGCCAACCTGTGTACAACCCTACAGCCAATGTGATTACAACCCCTGAGGAAACTGGGGGATTCTCAGCTTTCCATCACTCATAGTTTGCCCAAAGCCAAAACTGAAGGATCTCTTCTGACTCTCCAACTGATTGTGTACTAATTAACGTGTGGCGGGTGAGACAGCTGGGTCTCTGCTCCTGGGGCTCCCAGAGTGGCTGGAACATCTGTGTGTGATGGCCCCGGAGCTGGGTCTGCAAGGCGCGGTGCAGGTCAGCTCGAAAGTCTGGTGCTGGGCAGGTTGGCTAAGAATTCTGAGTTGTCCGGAATTGAAACCAAAGTTCAGTAGCAAGGAAGGGTCCCTTAGGCCTTTAGACCCTGCTAAAATAAAAATTCATGTTGTAAAATCACCCAGTGAGCTAAGAGCTACTCCTAACGGCCTATAGCAATATTTCCCGAAGTTCACAGACCCTTATCTTGGGGGGGGGGGTGGCAAGGATCCCCTGCACTGAGGACATTTACACTAGCAGAAGCTAGCTAAAGGTATCCTAGATGTCGCCCTGGTCCCACAGAGGGAAGTTGGTTTAGGAAACCTCTCCAAATAGATCCAGACTTACATTCAGTTATCTCAAAGTCTCCTGGATCTCAGACCATGGCAGACAGTGGCAACATGAGGGGCTGTCACCTCAAGAACCTTCACTCTTGCTCCAGGACCCCACACTGTGGGAAAATATGAGTCTCCAGGTACACTGGGCAGCAGGGGCAGGGTGCCCCCAACCACAGCATCTGGGGCTATGTGTGTGCACGTGTATACGTGACCTCACTGGCTCGCATACAAGTGAGGGGCATGTGCTTGTGTGTGTGCGCCCGTCTACCGGTGCTTGAGCAGCAAGTATGGAGAGGTGACGGCGCTCTGTTTATATGTTGTCTGCATGAGTTTAGGGGAGTCTACAGAGATCAGGGTTTCCCCCACCCCCACCGCTGCCCACAGGAAGGGCAGGTGGGAGGCCTGGGCCAGCAGACACCATGCGAGGCAAGGGCTGGCACTGAGGGAGAACTTGGCTTTTTTCTGCATCCACCTCAGTCTGTCCCTGTTGGTCAGATAGAAGGTCA
Source organism: Dolichotis patagonum (assembly GCA_004027295.1). NCBI lineage: Eukaryota > Metazoa > Chordata > Mammalia > Rodentia > Caviidae > Dolichotis > Dolichotis patagonum. The sequence continues at coordinate 86,941 of PVJX010000864.1, forward strand.
TGGTTGTCCCAGAATCTGAGACATTCTGAAGTACTCTGACTCTTCACAGCACATTCTCACCTAGGATCTCATCTGATCCTCGGAACAGTCTCACAGGAATCACCTTCCCGACTTCCAAGCTGAAAGCTCGAGACCCAGAGAGGTTAAACAACCTGTCAAAGCCACACAGCTCATTGGATTTGACACAGTATAGCTGATCTTCCTTACCCACAGGGTCTGCATCTGTGCACTAAACCAACGGCAGATCAAAATCATTCCAGCTGAGCACAGTGGTCCACACCTGTAATCCCAGCTACTCAGATGTCTAAGGCAGAAGGATTCCAAGTTTAAGGCCAGACTCTGTTACAAAGTAAAAAATAAAAAATGGCTAGGAGTGTAGCTCAGTGCTACAGAACTTGCCTCGCATGCATGAGACCCTAGGTTCAACCCCCAATATATAAAATAAAAAATAAAATTACATTAACAAATTTGAGTTTATACTGAACTTGTACAGAAATTCCCTACACAGCACAGCATAGCAATTATTTACATAGCATTTACATTATTTTTTAAATCATCTAGAGGTTATTGAAAGTTAATGGGAGGATACCAGTAGGTTATGTGTGAATACTGTGCCATTTGATATAAAGGACTTGAGCACCCATGGATTTTGGTATTTTTGGGAAGGTTCCTGAAAACTGTCCCCCAGGGATGGCTATACTTCCCGGCTGTTTCCAGTGGGCCACAAATGTCATCTTTTATCAAAGAAAGGTGGCACATTGCTTTGCTGCTCACCAATCTAAGGCACAACAGGAACTTGTCTTTTTTTTTGTCTGTTGGTCTGTTTGTTTGGTTTCGTACCTGAAATCGAACTCATGACTTCATACTTGCCAGGCAGGCACTGTGCCACTGAGCCATACATCCCTGGCCTCTGGGCCAGGATGAATTGTGTGGGAAGCTGCCGTGTGGAATACGCAAATAAGAAAAATGCTAAAATGCCTAGAATGAAACAGCCCCCTGTAGACTTGTGTGCTGTATTTGCTCACAGCGTCCATGTACTTGCATGTGTGCATGCGAACACACACACACACACACATGCACGCACGCACACATAGGTAGGGGTGCCCTCTCCCTGGGTGTCCTGAGTGTCCTCTCCCTGCCTGTGGCAGGCAGGCACTGCAGATCTATAAGAGGCATCAACTGCTCTTTCTAAGCTATCCTTGTGTGGGCAAAAGACTTGAACAATGATTTAACACAATCACACACTCGAGGAAAACACATAAACAAATGCAAAGTAAAAACCCAGCTGTGGGAGCCTCACACAGCCCAGCCAGGGGGCGAATGCAATGAGCAGAGAAACAGAACCAGGGTGCTGAGTCAGAGCAGCTGTGTGGAGTCCAGGAACTGGATTCTCAGGTACCTGTAGCTGGTGAGTTGTATCCCAAGATCCTCTCTGCCTCCAGTCTGGCACTGAGCACTACTAAGCAACTGCCTTATGCCCCACAGGCTCTGACCCAGGCTCCTGTAGGGCCTGAAGCAGGAAGGTGAACTGGCCAGATGGAGGCGGCAGAACAGGCCCTACCACTTAAGCCAGCCACCTGCTGTTGTGACTGTCCCCAGGGTAGGCAGCCTGCAGCCGCCTCACTATCCTCAGTTCTGCAGGGCCCCTGCCTTCTGAACGAGCTGGGAGAGGGAGGCCACTGTGCAAACCTGGAAACTGATTCTGGGATTGCCACCTGCCTCCTTCTTGCGGCACTTCCTCCCCACTGGTCTCCTTTGAGGTCTTCTAGGAGCTGATTTAAATCAAGCTTTAGGAAAAAAAATACAGCCTACCTTATATCCCTTGGTTTATTTTTCCTGGGCTCCCCTTCCCTGCTTGTAATTTGAACCACCCTGAAAAGACATAAACATCTCTCTGTTTGAAGAGTCTCCCAGGAGCACGAAGCAGCTCTCTAGTCCTTCTGTGATGGAGAAAGCACCGAATGAGAGATGCCAGCCTTGCCCTGCCCTGCCCTGCCCTGGGCCTAGGCTGCTGGGAAGGGGGCCCCTGACTGTCTGGGGAAACCAGTGGCTTCCTGTGTCAAGGATGTTCCTGCAGTTTACAGCTGGCGTCTAATTTATAGGCTGTTTTTTTACTGCTGTTATCAGGCAGTCACAAACCTAAGAAATAAAGTAGCCGGAGGGAAAATGTCCCCTCCACGCGGCCCTCCCAGGCTGTCTGACCTCTGTCTGATTGGCTGAGGAATGGAGTCCCCAGGGGTGGACCTCCAAAGTTGTTACCTCGGGGCACCCAGAGGCCAGAGACACCTTCAAGGAAGCTGGTTGGAGCAGAAGCTGCTGTCTTCCTAGGATCCCTTCAGGGAAAGCCCCTGATAGGCCCTTAGAGGAAGGGGCACTTGTGCAGGCCTCTCCGGGTCTGGCTGGTGGCCCTGGAGACTGTTCTCCAGCTCTTTATGTGCCCACCTCGGCAGAGGTACCATGGTGCCAAGAAGAGAAGAGCCAAGGACCACAGGTGGCAGGAAGAAGGTAGTGCTACTGTTGACACCTTAGGACCAGATCCTGCCCAGGAATCGCTGCCCACTATGGGCCTCAGGGTCTACATTGCATGGGCTGGCCAGATTAGCACTGAACGGAGTCAGGGCCCTGTTGATTTTTGTAGGGGATAGTGTAGGAGTCTTATCATCCATGGTGTGATACTTCACGCTGCTCTGGTGCCCGCTTCTCATAACTTCTGGGCCAGTCCGACAGTGCACAAGGGACTGACAAGCACGCAAGGGATTGGGCTGAGTGACTCTGGGAAGGAAAGGGGACAAGAGCACGCAGAGGGGCATGGGCAGGCATGTGAGTGAGGAGCTCACTAGGGAAGAGCTTGAATCCATCCTGACACTGTCACTGACAACTCTCACGGGCACCAGCTGGGGAAGTCGGCAGCTCGTGTGCTGGGCCCGGAACACGTGGTGCACCTGGTGAGGGGCGGAGCCCTGCAAGGTCCCTGCAGTGCTGAATGCCAAGGTACAGGAGGAGCATGGGGCAGAGTGATGGCTTTTCCAAGGGTGCCCAGGAATGTGCGGCAGAGGAGCTGCCATGGGGGCTGAGTATTGCAGACTGGGTTTCCTGCCTAGAGGAGAGGAGATGGCTGTTTCAAACCGCACAAAGCCGGGTAAGCTGTGGTTACTCAGGGGCTGAGTCCTGTTTGCTATGACTCAGCACAGATGAGTAGCTCTGGCCTCAGCCCTGGGTCAAGACTACCCTCACTTCAGAGCCACCCAAAGCTCAGGCCCCCTAGGGCCACGCATTGTGAAATCCCTCTGCATAGAGGACTTGTGCTGTCTCCAGAATTATATACTAGCTGTGGGTTTGGTGTCAGACAGCCTTGGACTTGCCCACTGGAGCTGCCGTCTCCCAGCTCTGTGACCTTTGGCATGCAATAGCATGTCTGAGTCTTAGGTTCTTCATATGTAAGCAAGTGGTGATGCTTTGCTTTTTGAGTCTCCGAAGGATCTGGCTGAGATGGTAGAAGGTGCCAGGCAATGGAATGGACTCGGTAGATGGTAGCTCATAGGAGAGGAAGTGCTAGAAGACAGAACAATCACAGTAGCTAACACTGCTGTGCGTGGAGGACTCTATGTGCACTTAGCGCTCTGAAGTAGGCACTTTTTGCTTTTAGAATAGATTAGGATATTAATAGTGAGAGAAAGTAAGTAATTTGTCCAACGTTTTTATCTCAAAGGTACAAAGAAGCAGCATCCTGTGTCTCCTCTAGGGTCCTGCCAGTGGCATTCCCAGTCCTCAGTCTCCTGTGTGATTCCTCTGACTCTTAGCTGCAAACATCTGTTGAGTGCAAAGAAGTCTCATCTGAGTTCCAACTCAGGGAGAGTCTCGGGATGTGAAGCAATCAGGCAAAGCTATGCTGTAGGCCAGAAGCCCCAGATAGGCCTGGAAGGATGAAAAAGTTATAGGGCCATGGGGAGATAAGGATAGACATTCCAGAGTGAGCGAGGACCCAGGTGCAAGATTGTCAGAGGCCTTATTGAGTCCACATTTACATGTTGGCTTTTCACTCACTTATTCATCCTTTCATTCATTCATGCATTCAGTAAATATTTCTCAAGCAGTTACCTTGGTGATACAGAAATGAATAAAGTCTGACTGGCTAGGAATAGTATGAGGAGGACAAGAACAGTCAGCCCTGGAGATCCCTGAGCACTATGTCTGTGGATTCAACCAACCACAGATAGAAGCTATTTTTTTTTTAAAAAAATCGTGCCTGTATTAAAAATGGACAGACATTTCTTGTTGTTATTCCCTAAACAATATTACATAACAATGACTTACATAGCATTTGTAGATATTATAAATCATCCAGCCATGATTTAAAGCATATAGGAGGGGCTTGGGGTATAGCTCAGAGGTAGAACCCTGCTTAGCATTTGCAAGGGGCTAGGTTTGAGCTCCAGCACTGCAAAGTGGTAATAATCATAGCAGCAGCAAACTCGAAAGCAGACAGGAGGATGTGCATAGATTAAATGCTAATGCTGTGCATTTTGTGTAAGATACTTGGGTACCCTCAGATTTTGGTACCCGTGGGAGGTAGGCAGGTGGCCTTGGTTACCAAGACGTGACTTGATGTGATACCAGGGTACCCAGAGAAAGGCCCTTTGTTCATCCTTGTAGAGTGAGACTAGGTTTTCTGGAGGAATTAGTGCCTGAACTGAAACATGAGGGACACACATGGATAATTTAAAACACTCATAGCTACTGTCATCACAATCAGTACTATCAAAATAATTCACATTTATAGAGGCTGTGTACTTTACATACATTCCCTCCTGGTGCTCATGGCAACACCATGAGATAGATACTGTCCATCACTCTTATTTAGAGATAAAAACGTAGAAGCTAAGAGTTGGTACAAGGCTCATCCAGAGTCAATGTGCCCAGGAAGTGGTACACACAGGTCCCACCCTGTGTCCCATACACCTGCACACAGTAGGAGGCAGGAAGAAGCATCTCCAAGCCCATCATGTGTGTGCAGGTGTGTAGGGTTTTTAAGCCATTGGGAATGCTTCCCGGTCTTCCCACAGTGCTGCCCAGAGTCCTATCCCCAGAGGTGTGGCACCCCCATCCCTAGATGGAGCCAACCCTTTGGCGTGTGGACCTGGTGCTCCAAAGTGCCAGTTGGAAGGCAAAGATGCTCTCAGGAGAGCCAAAGACTCCATTTTACTCAGGCTTTTCCTAACCCTTCAGCCTCAGAGTTGACCTGTAGGAAGTGGGGTGCAAGGGCTCAGATTCTAAGTTTTTGCCAGGGCAACTCAAGTGATGTCCCGTGTCTGGTTGTGGACAAACTCTCCCAACAAACAAACCAGAAATGTGAAGCAGAAATAGATTCATGGAACCCGTGCTCCTGAAAGGTGGCCTAAATTCCACCCTGAACCACTGCGGGGACCCAGTGTCCTTTGTCTGCACCACAAGGGCTCTGTCCAGGGATTTGTAAGGAGACAGGGAGAAGCGTAGGACACACTGCTGGCTAATCGTCTACCTTATCGGAAGCCCCTATAAGGAAGGTCAGATGCAAATGGGGGCAGAGGGTCTAGGTGAGCAGGGGGGGACTGATGGGGATGGGAGCAAGGAGCTAGCTACGCATCTCTCTCTTCAAGAAAGTTAGGCAGAGGAGACTGAGCTGAGCCCCTAGGCCGCTAATGCTGGGAACAGGTGAGAGCTATTAAGTGAATCAAGTATTAGAAAGATTTTCCACTCTTCCCCTGCCCCCACCAGGGCAAGGAGTGCTAGGTACTCCATGCCAAATGCAGAGTGGAGCCTGGCATCACCAGGAGCACAGTGTGGGTTCAGGGAATGCAGCCTTGGCGCCAACAGAAAGCAGCAGCAGAACGCGAGTGCCATGGTAATTGAATTTTGGGTCTTCCTCAGACTTGAAGGTGAAGCTGATTAGGCTTAGGATAAACAAATAGATGAAATAAGTTTATAGTCCTGCTTCACAGGGTAGATAATCCACTTACAATACAATACCCCCAAGAGGAGGCATAGGCTGGAAATACACAGAGCTCCCAAATGCGATTATGATGATTCGGAGAAAATGGATTCATTGTAGGTTAGAAGGAGAATGAAAGCATTTTAGCTATATTCCTAATATTTGGGGCTGCCAGGACACTCACCCTTCTACCTGCCTCCCCTGAATTCCATACCAGAGGTCAAAGGCAGACCCAGAGCCTATGAACATCGTAACATGAAAATTAAAGGTTTTTAAGTTTTGAAGTGATTATAGATTCATATTTCTACAAAATACCAGAGAAAGGACACATGTATTCTTTGCCCAGTTTTCCAGTGGTGAATCATCTTACACAACAATAGCACAGTCATTATCGAAACTGGGAAATGAATGTTGATACAATTCACAGGACCTATTCTGGTTTCACCAGTTTTGCGCCCATGCTCGTGCGTGCGTGCACGCGTGCGTGCGTGCATGTGTGTGCATGTGTTTGTGTTTAGTCCTGTGCCCTTTCATTACACGTGAGGATTCATGTAATCACCATGATCAACCCAGAACTACTCCAGTCACAGATTCAGTCTCACCACGCCCCTCGTCCCCAAGCCCCAGCACACGCTGATCTGTCCCTCCCTTCCCTGTATAATTTCTCATTTTGAGACTGTCATAGGAATGGAAGCATGCAGTATATGACCTTTGAAACAATTTTTTCACTCAGCATAATGCCCTTGCAATCTGGCCAAGCTGATGCAGGTAGCCAGAGTTCATTCCTTGTTGTTGTTGAGTAGTACTTGCTCACGTGGATGTACCGCAGTTTGTCAAATCACTCGCCTATTGAGTGGCATTTCTACTATTTCTAGTTTGGGGCTATCACAAACAAGGCTGCCATGTACAATCATGTGTGGTTTTCTTGTGAGCACAGAATACGTGTCTAGGAGAGTGATTGCAGGGTCATATGACAAGTAGGTTTAGGTTTAGTAAGAACAAATAAATTAGCTACCTTTGGGGAACCGTGGGGTCTCCACTGCATGTTTGGAAGTGGCCACTAGGCTTTAGATGGACCCTGGCTGAAAAAGGAAGATGTTCTTGCCCTGCAGAGACACGCTGGAGCCGACACAGCTGGGAAATGACCAGATCCAGTTGGAAGGAAGGGCTATCTGATCTCCATTCAATGCAACCTAGGAGAAGCACAGAAACAAATTTTAATCAGCAAAGTGATGCTGGCCTCCAATAAACCCTTAGCCATGCTAGAAAGATGGGCTTCTCAGAATGATTTCAAACCATAGTAAAGTGCTGGTAAATCAGAGTCCTGTGCATGAAGAATACAATCAAAGAGGCTTAAGGGTTCACTGAGGAGTTTTATGGGCCAACTCCTGCCTCCTGCAGATTCTGATCACCCACCTGCTGGGGCTCCCAAGTGGCACACAATGGGCTGTTTCCCCTCTCCTTCAACTAACACTTGCTGAGGCCCTCTGAGTGCCCGGAGCTCTGCTAGTTTTCCACCAAAGCAAAAGAAGCCAGCATCTAGGCAGCTGGTCACATTTGTAAAGTAAGTCTGTCAAACAAGAGGGTGTTGGGGGATGAGATCTTGCCAAGTCCTAGGGTATCTTAAGAAAATTAGCATCTCACTAGTCAAAGCTTCTTACCAGAGGGCAGGCTGTAGGTCACGGAGACCGTACAGAGCACAGGGACCTTAGGAACAGTGGTAGCACGCTGAGCTCCTTGTTGGGTGCTGGTACTATGCTGAACATGTTACCCTCACACCGTAAGATTCATCCCGACCCTACACCCTTTCTCAAACGATCTCTCCCGACAGAGTCACCTTTGGCCAGGTAGCGGTCCACACTTATAATCTTAGCACGAAAGAGGCTGAGGCAGAAGGATCACCATGAGTGTGAGACCAACCTGAGCTATAAAGCAAGACTCTGTCTCAAAAACAAAAACAAAACAAAACAAAACAAAAAGCCACTTGGGTGCACCTGTCACAGGGCCTTAGATGCTTCTCGCTTACTGTTCTCTTCCTTCAAGAAGTCCTTTGTGGGTGTTGGGCTGTTTCCTGTCCTGGCAAGGCTGACCAAGGAAGAAGGCTGGCACTCTTGTCCATGCAGGAGCTGCCTGTGGTCTTCCCAGAGTTGTGGGCAACAGGAAGCCTTCCCTGTCACACTGCAGTCATGGAAGGGCAGAGGACAGGGAGTGGGAGACCAGTGTCCACATTCTACAGCACCCACTGCACAGCATCTGGCAGCCCCTAAAATGTCCTGAGACTCAATCAGTGGAAAAGGAGCCACATCAGCGTCTTCTCTTTGTCCTTAAGAAAAAAAGATACATTCCAGATAATTTCGCCGCGATGGAAGAGGAGGAAGCGCTGAAGTAGCAAAGGAAATAAATTAACGCCACCTCAGCTAAAATCACACGCAATTAAAACCTGGATCCCAATGTGCTATTCTGTGCAGAGGGAGCAGCTTGAAAATGACATGCATTAGTCACCCAGTCCAGCCCACACACGTGGTGTGGGGACCTAAACCTGAGCTGCGGGGTGCAGAGGAAGTGGGCCGGGAGCCTGGCCCTGGTCTTTAGCTTTCTGCTCACCTATCTAGAATCTGGAAATCCCACTCTTCTGTGGGATTCTCCACAGAAGGCCATTTTACCCCGCTTCTCTCTGGGTAGGACTCACCCAGGCAGAGGCAGAGGCCTGGGTTCCTGAAGGACCTGACCCATCATCCACTCAGAAGGACACTGCAGTGGCCAGAGAACCTGGACTCTCTGCCCAGCTTGTGGTTTGCAAAGAGGCTGCTTAGCATTTTAGGGGTCACCACCCCCCATCTCTCATCTTTAGGATGTCAGTCTCCCTCTGTTCAGGGAGGTGAGTTTCTTCTTCTCCTCCTCCCCTTGCCTTCTAACTTCCCTTTTAATTAATTTTCCTTCTGCTAGAAAAGAAAAATCTCCAGCAAAGGAGCTAGGTAAATGTGCCTGAAGAGAAGAAGCAGAAGAGGCTTCAGGAACGAGAGATGCCGAAGTGCCCATGGACGGTGACCGGTGACCAGTGATGGGCAGTTCTCCGCATCCCCTGAGGTTAAACTAGGGAGGACTGTGACTCGGAGTGAGATGCCAGGATAAAATAGGAGGATGAGCTTTCCGACAGTCACGATTTTAATCCCTTTGACAGACAGCTCTTGGGGATTGTGGGATCTCCTTTCCTTAAGAAGCAGGAGAGTTTAGAAGGCAAAAGGGAAAGGGAAAAGACCCAAATCCCCTAAAAACCCCAGTGAGCTTGAAGTGGGAGTACATGGGGCTGAGACCAGTTTTGGGTTCTTCTCAGCTGGGGGCCAAGCCACTGTGATCCTTGTCAGGGATGACCGGGATGACACATAAGACATGTCTGCCCAACAGGGTCTCAGTCTGATTTTAGCCAACTGCTTATTGTGCAGGCAGCTCCTGGGAAGGAGAGTGGAGTAAGTTGGGCTCTTCCAGAAGAACCAATCCAGCTTGGAACAGACTTGTCAGGTCACCTGATCCTCAGCTCCCCCTACCATGTGCACTGTGAGGCCCACGGCCAGGATCTGGGTCCCAGCTGGCTGCTGTCAGGCTGCCCTGCAGGGAGGTACCTGGAGCCGGAAGCTAAGGAGCCAGTCCTGTCGAGCTCCTGTAGATACAGACAGCTCCTCAGCAGCTCTCTCCATTTTAGGCCCAGGCATCAGTTTTCCTCACTGAGTTCCAGACTGACTGCTGGGCAGCGGCTGCTAGCTGTTTCTGGGAGGTAACAGCCTCTCGTGAATCTGCAATCCAGGGGGAATCTGGACTCAATGGTTTATGCACTTCCACTTCTCTCTGAGCTTGTCAAATAGAGCCGAGTCACTCAATCCACAGTACCGTGTGGATTTGGAAAATGATTCACTTACCTGTGCCCTGAGCACTGCTGGGTGGGGACCCTCATCCAGACACTAGGGCCTGGGGGACAGTGGGATACAGAGAAGGGTTCTGTCTGTGCAAGGAAACATTATGGGAAGTCCGCCGTGAGCAAGCCCCTCCGTGGGGCACTCCAGAAACGTCATAACGAATGATACATCTCCTTGGAAATGTTTATCACTTACTAGGGAGGCCAGGGTACCCAGAGAAAATGCAAAAGATCAAAAATATGCCTGAAGTAGCATAAGGCAAGCGTATTGCCCCAGAAGAGAAACGGAGCAGAGGTAGAGTCAAATGTGATGGGAGGAAGCTTTCAGGAAGGAGCTGATGAGCAGTGGTCCTCAAAACACCTGCACCAGAATTGCTCAGCGTGCTGGTCAGAAAGGTAGCATGAGCCTCACTTCAGACCAACTGGGTAGGACCAGGAATTTGCATCGTATTCAGCCCCTGAACGTGGTTCTTGTGCACACATAGGTTCAGAAACACCAGTGTAGAAAACAAAAATAGACGCAGGTGGGAGCTACCAGGGCAAATCTGGGGAATGATCTGTGGAGAACCCTACAAGCCCTAAGGTCTGTGTTGGAATTAATTCAAATATTGGAAGTGAGACCACAAAGACTTCCTCCTTGGAGGGAAAATAAGAAAGAAAATATGGAGTCAGAGACAGTACAAAGAAAGAAGGTCGAGATGAGGAGACATAGAGTCCCAGTGTCTCTGTCCTGTGAACCATTTCAGAAATGAAATGTTCAGAAATGAATAAAATCTGGTTGGAAAAGAAGGCACTCCATAGAAGTAATACACAGTATAACATTTGAATTTGAGTAAATATTTTATTCTCGACAAGAGGATGCCTCATGTATATCTTATTTGTAGGGTTTGAAACAAAAATGCAAGGTTTGGTGGACCCCTGGAAAGATACACAGTATACGGAACACCATGATTTAGTGCCCATATCTATGTTTATGAGAAACCAGAACAAAGTATTCATGAAGCAAATTCCTATGCTATTTCATGATTTTAAAATGTGCTTGCCGCAGCCCCTAGTGGGTCTCCACCCACATCACAAAATCATCAAAACTGAGGGGCAATGGGTGGTGGGTACTTAGAGACAACGTATTCGTGGGGGTCTTTGTTTATGAGAGGTGAGTCAGAAGTCAAATTGAGGATTCCTGAGACAGTTGTCTTTGGAAGCCTGGCCATTCTTCCTGACTCCCAGCATCCCCTGAAGAATTTCCTCTTCCAGAAACCCTTTCTAGATCAGAATTCCAAGGGGCATTCCAGTTCAGCTACTCCATCCTCTCAGGTGTCTCTCCTCCTGGTGTGTTTGTGGCACCCTTGACCTAAGAGATGTACAGTTTGGAGCTGGCCAGGTATGCTACTCACAAGGTGACTGACTGGTTAGTCTGTTTTCAGTGTGACATGCAGCATAGAACCCCCAACTTTAGGCCTCTGAGAGCCCCCTCTTCATCTATCTGAGTCTGTGTGGGTGGAGGGCAGTCTTTTCCATACTCTCTCCCCCCACCCCAGAAAAATAGCATTTCCCTAAGGAATTGTCTTAATATGTTAAGCCAAACAGAATGGGATTTGGTTATCATATTGCCCAGTTTAACTGTTTTAGATACTCAGATTCAGTTTAGGAAATACAAAGTACAGATGTATCATTTACAGTTGGTTAAATATGGTGTTTATGGTGTTTATGCTTATGCCTATAAAATGTTAGGTACCAGGACCTTGGTGAGGAATGTAATTTCCACTATCACATTGTTTCTGGGCAGAAACAATTCATCCTGTATCATTTTTACCTGCAATGCCTTTTCCAGGAATATAATCCAAGATAAATTTGGGGACTCCCTGCAGTTCCACACAGCTCTGCCATCTGCAGTGTATGTCCCCCTGCCTCTCTAGTTCTCTGTGTTTTTAGGGTGTCTGTGGATCCTGGGAGTTCCCTGAAGGCAGGGGCCAGAAGAAGATCCAAGATTTGTGGGAGAAAGGAACTCAATATTGTAAATATAAAGTCAGTCCCAAGGTGATGTTTATTAAGCACTAAGAGAAGATCACAACAATTTACACAAGTCTTGAAAATTCAGGTCCCTCTCTCCTAACCTCTCTTCATCATTCAGTTTATCAGAAATGCTTACCTAAAAAACACTTCCCAGCATTTGCAAGTTGGCTTTCTTGGCTTTCCCTTCCCACCTAGAACACCATGCAACTCCCAGCCTCCAGGGCCAACGCACTCCCCACCGTCCCCCAGGTGAGACACCCCAAGGCTTAAGCTGCATCAGCTTCGTTGGCCATGTGTGTCTGTGTTGTCTTGTCCCTCGTTTCTTAGTGCTCCAGGAGACAAAGCTCAGAGCCCAGGCTGGAAGAGGTGGGGAATGGTACGCCTCTCCCGCCCAGCATGTCTCTAAGCAAAGTCCATCCAATCACCTGAGTCAGAGTCACCTAGGGAGTTTATCCATTGCAGATCCCGAGAACTACACAATCTGCCTCTGGGGTAGGATTTGCATGCTCTCTGGGTGACTCTGATGTCTGAAGATCATTGTCCTGGGGCCACTGCATGTCCTGAGCTGGAGGCTGGCAGGGACTATGTCCAACACGGAAGATCCCCCAAAGGTTGTCCCACCATACCCCCAGCTTCCTCCTCATCTACCAGGCTTCTCTCCTCACAGCACACCCCCAAGCAGCACAGCCACCAGCTCAGCATCCACACCCCTCCTCTGAAGAGCCCAGAGCAGTTGAGACCAGAATACTTCTGGGGGTGTATTGCCCTGCCATTCCTCTCTCAAGACGCTCTGATGTCACAGAGTCCTAGGCTTCCTGGCAAGACATTATGTTTGGCTAATCCCAGAGATTAAACTTGGAGGACAAAAGGTCAATAACAGGGCCATTAAATCCTCTGAGTAATTACCTAAGAGCTTTCAAAGGACTGTGGATTGACTCCCCAGCTTCACCCAGGAAAGTGTCTGGTACAGAACAGTAGCCATGGGAGCTGGGCTAAGAGACGGGATACCATTTGCTGAGTTGCGCTATGCACCAGGCACCGAGCTTACTACCAGACAGCTGCATCTCACAACAACCCTGTAAGTCTGAATTCGTATACCTGTGGGGACCCTCACCCTAAATAAGCACAACCAGGAGTTGGTTTTGTGTTTAGACTCTGCATTCTGATGGCCTTGAGTCTAGGTCTCAGCTCTACTATGTACTACTTGTGAATGTTGACCTTGTTTTTGCTGTTTCACTTATTGTATTCCTTTGGATTTATTTAGAGACAGAATCTTCTAATTTTCCAGGCTGGCCTTGAACTCACAATGGTAATCTTTCTGCCTCAGGCTTCAAGTGCTGGAATTACAGATGTGTGATTCCATGCCTGGTTTTGACCTTGCTTTTCTCCTATTTTCCAAGTCCTAGAGTTGGTGAAGTTTTCAGTGAGATGATGCATGAATGAAATCATTACCCTTGCAGGTGCTCAATAAATGTCAACTTCCATTACTTGAATTAAAAAAAATTGTTTTGGGCAGTACTGGGTTTGAACCTGGGGGCTTATGCTAGGCAAGTACTCTACCAGTGAGCTACAGTCTCACCCTTTTTATTTATTTATTTTTTTAAATTTTGAAACAGGATCTTACTAAGTGGCCCAGGTTGGCCTTGAAATGGTGATCCTCCTGCCTCAACCTCCAGAGTAGCTGGGATTACAGATGAGTGAACAATATCCAGCTTGAATTAATATTTCTTAACATAGGAAAGAATCAGAGTCCAGCGATGTTTAGTGCTTTTCCTGAAGCAACAGAGTACATGGACAAGCTGAATTTAAAACTCAAGTCTCTTTAACCCTAAAACTATGCACTTTCCTGGTCTCCATCGATTATCATAATTTGAAGTCAGCCCAAGAGCAGGCTTCCCCCAGGCTCTTCTGTAGCTGTGCCTCACCCGGTGGGGGTAGGGATCTGCCACTCAGGGACCAGGCACTGTGCTGTGGTGTCCCTGTCTCATCATGGTGCTGTGTGGGGCAGTCTCAGCCCCGGTAAGGCTTGCAAGGCCTTGCACAGATAGGGGAAGGTGGGGCACTGGGGTGAGGCGTACAGCTTTCAGGTGTTGGCAAGCTCCCCTCCTGTCCCCCTTCAGTCTCTCTGTGCCGACATCGGTCTTCTGGTTGGAAAGATAGCTCACTCTACTATCTTGACAAAGGACTCAAATGCTCAGACTCAAAAGCTTCAAGTCAGCTTGTGAACATGTTCACTCCCTGAGTTCTGCCAAGGCTTCCGTCCAAGGCCCATGGCATTGGCTGTGCACTCTCACTGCCCCTCCTGTGTCCCTGTGGCAGCCCCCTCCCTGGCCTCTGCTCTGCCTGTCTCACATTTCAAATCACACATGCACTGGGCCACAGCTAACCTGCTGTGCCTGGCACCTCAGGCCCTTCATTAGTAGCTCTCACTTTCACAGTGAGTCTACGGTGCAGCCAGTGTTTGCGAAGATGGGAACTCACATTCTGCCTGTAGACCAGGTTATTTCCCTACATGCTCCAAGCCTCCACCCTTCAGTCTGTTAAGTGGGGCTATAAGTCACCGTGGAGCCTGAGATGAGAGATATGTAAAAAAGCCAGCGTCTAATAGTAACTCTATAAATTTCCTCCCTGCCTCCTACCTTCCAGGCAACTCGTTCTTCTCTGCTTGTCTCCACTTTGCTGCCTTGCTGGCCCCCATTTTCCCTTCTGGTTCAAATCCTATCCCTCCAGCTGGGCTCAGCTGGAAACTCAGCTCCTCTATAAAACCTTCCATGAATAACCTGGGCCCATAATGCCATTTTCTTGCTGTACTTCCATGGCACAGCCATTACCTTGAAATGCTAAAATTTATTTCTCGTAGTTTCAACTTGGTCCTCTCAGATCCTTGAGGCCATTATGCCCCACAGCAGGGTGGAGGTGGGGGGCTGTTGGATGGGGACTTAATATGTGCTTATTAGATGTAAGTGCAAATCCTTCTGTAGCGTTGAAACACACAGACCTTCAGGCCTACATTACAAAGCCTTCAGGCATGGCAGTCACCGCTCCATGCACCCTTGGAAAACCGGCAAGAAAGCTGGGTCTGTGTCTGGTCTGGTCGGAGGCACTGAGTTCAAGCTCAGGGTGCAGGAGAGCAGCCTAGGCACACCAGGCCTTGCAGGGCTCGCTGCCTCTTGGGTTCCACTTCCCCCATTTTGCTAGATCTGCAGGCTCTGAGCAAGCCCGTCAGCAGGCTGCAGCCATTCACTGAGCTGGTTTCCATTCTGAGTGGGTCCCTCAAAGACCTGGGTCTGAAGCCTTTGCCCTGAAAGAAGATCCACTTTCCTGAACCCTCATGCTTAGCAGTCCCCAAATTTTCTAAGCCACTAGGTGGTAGACAAACCCTCCTCCCTCCCCCTGCAAGGCTGGGCCTCTGCTCTCCTTCCTTCTTTCCTTTCTTCAGGTCACCCACTCTACAGGGCGAAAGGCACAGCAGAGCCTTGCCAAGGGGAGGGGCCTTGCCAGTTCCTCCATCACCCTTACCTAGACTGATATCCTTTACCCAGTGCCAGGATGGGCTCTTCCAGAATGCTGGCGCTGCCTGCCTCAACCGGAGAGGCATGAGAACCTGAGGGCTCTTCTGCTGCATTCACTGCGGTGAGAGGTGCCTGTGCCCACGGACAGATTCGAACCCGCCAGAACACCCCTTAGTCCACTGCTAACTTTCAAGGATAGCACCATGCAAACCAAAAGTGTGGTGCTGGGTACCTGCGGATGCCCACGAGCGTCACCCATCCTCTAAAACCTGCTGAAATTCCCATCTGTCCTCCTGGCCTGGCGAGAGAGTCAGAGGGAGAATCAGAAAAGCCATCTGGTCCGCCTGTCAGATCCCAGCGCAGTGCCCCCTTCTTCTTGCCTCAGCCACGCCTGGGGTCTGAATGACAAGGACGGCCAAGCTTCAGCATCGGGCCCCACCCAACTCCTTCCTCTGGGGGTGAGGGGTGCGTGTCAGGCAGAGGGGGCCTCCGGACACTCAGGAGTTAACGTGGCAGCGGGACCGGAGGGGGTTGGCGTGGCATGCAGGCTGGGAGGAGGCGACCGACCGGAGTGGGCTGGGGAGGTTGGGAGAGCGGCGGAGAAGCGAGTGAGGAGAGGAGCGAGCAGCGGGAGGAGGGGCGCGCGGAGGTGCGCCGGGCGCGCGGAGGTGCGCCGGGCGCCGCGAGGGCCTGCTCGGCGCACTTGGCACCGGGCAGCGGGCACAGCCAGCGTCCTGCCCTCGCTCGCCCGGCAGCCCCCGGCAGCGGCGGGGTAAGGGGCGGGACATCGGCGATCCCGACGTCGCCCTCGCGGGCTCGCGGGATAAGTGCACGCCGCGGAGGCGGAGAGGAGCCCGCCGAGCCTCCCCGGCCTGGGCGCGCGGCGCGAGGGCGCGGACCAGCGCGCCCAGCCCGGCCGTGGGCTGACGGCGAGCCGAGCGGTGGCACGGACGGCGGACGGCGCCCGCGGGTGAGTGTGCGGCTCCGGGCCGCCCGGGGGTCGCGGACACCGAGGCTGCTGTTGCGGCTGCGGGCGACGGGAGAGGGATAGCCGCCTGGGGCGCGCAGCGCCGGGCCGTGGCTGCGCAGCTCCGCCTGACCCGGGCGGGGTCGGGGGAGGGGCGGGCCGCTGTCGGCCGCGGAGGTGCCCGCAGCGGGGCTGGCGACCCGGGGGAGGCCGCCGAGGGGAGCGAGAGGGAGACTGGAACGCGCAAAGGAAGGCGGCCGGCTGCGCTGGGGCTGGACCCGAGCGGCGGGGGAGGGGTCTGGGCCTTCATCAGCCCCGCCAGGCCGGAGCCCCCCAAACTGTTGCTGGGCAGAGCCGGGCCCTGGAGCTGTCGAGGCGCCGAGAGGGGGCAGGGAGGTTGGGGAGGGCGTGCCAGGGGCGGACCAGCAGGATGCCAGTGCTCAGAGCGCGGGGACTTTCCCCTCCTCAGTGCTCGGTGTCGGGAGTCGGTGCGGAGGGCGCGCGGTGGCCTTGGGTCTGCCCCAAGTCTTCGGCTGCAGGAGCCAGGCCCTCCCCAGGCTGGCTGGCTGGGTCTGACTGCAGCCCGGGACGGGACGCGTGGGGTGGAGGATGGGCCGCCCAGGGCTCAGCTGGGGGCTCTGGGAGTGGAAGCCCTCGGAACCGGAACGAGAGGGCTGCGCTGAGGCCCCCACAGCACCCCAGGAGACGTGCACTGGCCAGCCACAGGTGGGCCGTCCGTCCTGCCGGCATGGCGAAGGGCGGTGCGGGCTCTGGCTCAGACCAGCGGTGCGCAGCAAGGAGCGGCTAAGTGAGGGGGACTGAGCTGTATCTGGGGCCAAGCCGAGACTCTAAAGAGGAACAGGAGAGCGGACCCCGCGGGTGGGCCCTAGGGGTGTTGCTCTGCACCCCTCTGTCCCTGTCTTTCCTCCCCCACCAAAGGAACAGGAAGGGAAATGTCAGCTGGGCTTTGTGCTGTGTTCCTCAGGCTGCCGCAGCTCCCATCTGTTGAAGCCAATGCAGCTTCTAATGGGCGACTGGCAGGGCTGGAGGGGGTGGGCTGGGCACAGCTCTGGGCTGCAGAGATGGCCTGGCAAGGTCTCTGCCTGAAGACCCCGGGAGGTGGGGTGGTGGAAGGGACAGCCTCCCCAGGTCAGATAGCACCCTGCCAGCTTGGTCACCATCAGTGAGGGGACAGGGAGATTGAGGTCTCTTCCCGCACCCAGGACAATGGAGGCGCCACGCTCCCCTGCCCCGCAGCCAGGATTGGCTCTGCCCAGTGTTCTCTCCCCAAAGAGGAGGCCAGTATCTCTTTCCCCTGCCCCCTGCTCCTTCAGTATCTTCCCAAACAGAGCACTGGGCGTGGGGAACCCCGGCATCAAGGCCCCCTTGCCTGCGGAGCCTGTTGCTACCTGAAAGTCACTTGTGGGTAGCTTGACCCACTTTCCTGACCAGGTGCTGTTGTTCCCACAGGACTGGGAAGGGCACAGCGAGGGGTCTGAGCCCCCTGGACCTGCTTTCTTCCCTGGGCTGGCTCTGATGCCCCTCCTTGCTGGCCAGGGCACCCTTTGGCTCTAGGATGGGGACTCATTATTTTGGAGAGGATGAAATGAAAAGGCTCAGTGCTTCAGAAATTGAGGCTCCCACAGGATCTGGCACCTAGGAGCACCCCTAAATCCACAGCTTCCCCCACACAGTCTACCTCAGAGACCTAAGGTGCAGTCCAGCCAGGCTGGGACTGCTCTCCCTCATCACTGATCCCCACTTCCCTGAGAAGTCCCCCACCCCAGCCTCGGCCTCCGCTTTTGTCCCTCTTGCACTGTAAACTGCAGCCCATGCCTGCAGCCCATGCCTGAGCCCGGCCTGCACGTCCTCCCAGTAGGGCATGTGCACTGTTGGCTTTGCTGCCTTCCTATCTCAGAGCAGCCTGGTTGGTGGACCTGGCAGCTGCATTCCTCTGTCTGCCCCCTGTGAAATCCCCTGCACCTCCCTATTCACTCTGGCCCCTTCTTATTCCCCACTCCCCTCATTTCTTTTATGTGAAGAGAAAAAAAATCTATCGCTTTAAAAAAATATTCATTCAACAATTATTTATCAAGCACTTACTATGTGCCTAGTAGTATTTTAGGAGTTGAGGATACAGCAGTAAACAAACCTCTGTGTCTCATGCAGAGCTGAACTTGGGGTTCAACTTGACAGCTAACTTGTTCTATACTCACCTACTCACCAAGCTCTCTCAAAGAACCGCCAGGGGTGGGGAGAAGTGTGAGCAATCCTAGTAAGTCATCATCACACCGGTGTCCCTGGATCTGCCAGGCCCATCTCCTTACCATACTCCTGGCACCATTTAAGTGGACATCTGTGGTCTAAAAGGATGTACTGATTCATATTTCACCATTTGCTGGGGGACTGAGTAGAAGATTAGTGCTTCAGAGGAGGAAGCATTCATTATTGCTTATTGAGCACCTACTATGTACCAGTTTATATTAAAAGCTTTATAAAAAAAATTCTGTCCAGTCCTCCTGATAGCTTCCTGAAGTCTGCATTATCATCCCATTTTCTAGTGGAGACAGTTGAAACCCAGAGATGATGGACCACTTGCCCTGGGTCACTTAGTCTCTGTTTTGAAATCACTAGTTACTTGCAGTTCGGTTTTCCCCTCTGATATCTGTGGCATCTGGTAAGCTGTCTGGTCATGTCAGAGTTCCCATTTCACCTACCCATGCAGCAGTGTCTTGTCTACCCCATTTAGGATTCTGGCATATATAAGCCTTTTGCTGAATGGTCGCATGAATAAGCGTTCTCAGATGATCAGAGAAGGCTTTTGGTGGAGTTGGGACCCTGGGGAGGAGGCAGCAAAGGCCGAGGAATCCTTCTGATCTTCTGCAGATGTGAGTCGAGCTGTGGCCAGCAGCCACCCTCCCCCAGTCCCACCTGCACCCAGGGAGAGCGCCCAGAAGACCACTGCTTCCCACCTGCACCCAGGGAGAGCACCCGGAAGACCACTGCTTCCGTTCAGGGTCAGCTTAGAAGCGTGGTTCATGGCCAGGCTAATGCATCAGTGTTATTCATGTTCTCAGCCTCCCGGGGCAAGGCTGGGCTACGTGAAAGGTCTACAGCAAAGGAAGGGGTGGGCAGCTACGGGGAGGCCAAGGTCATGGTGAGAGGCTGCAGTGGAAGAAGGAGGAAGACAGAGGCAGAAGGTAACTAGGAAACAAACCACAAGAGACATGCAGAGACCCCCCCCACACACACACACACAACTTTTCAGTCCTGCGCGGCTCCATCCCTATGAGAAGACGCATCGCAAGTGTGCTTGGAGCTTGGTATCTTTAGCCTGCAGCGCAGAGGCTGAAAGTGCATGATGTTGGTCTCATTCAGGCCCCTGCTTAGTTAATCAGCCCATCTTTCCTAAGTGCCTACTGTACTAGGTGCTAGGAACAAAAGAGACAAATCAGATGTTGGCCCAGCCCTCAGGAACTCCTAGGAAGGGTACAGATTCCAGAGCCATGAACCTCCAATTTGAATCAGGCTCCCCCACTTGTAGCTGGGAGCCATTGGGCAAGTCATGCAACCTCTCTGTGCCTAAGTTTCCTCCTCTAAAAGGGGGACAAAATAGTACCTATGCAAGTTGTCAGGAGGATTAAATAAGTAATACACATAACCAGCCAGAACGGTGTCTGGCGTATGGTAAGTGCTAAATAAATGTTGTTATTATTATTATGGGGAGGGGTCAGTCCTGTAGACAAACCAGGCCTGTGGTCTAGTTCAGGGTGTGCAGAGGTGACTGCTTCTGTGTGTGGATAGCAAAGGTTTGCTGAAGTACATAATATTTGGGCCAAGGCTTGAAAAGGAGTCAGCGGGTAGATGTACCAGACCTGGGGACACTGGGACCGAGGGTATCTGGGACACAGGAATCATGTCAAATGGCCCCATGTTGGGTCCGCATTGTCGCTCATGGACATCTTTGACACCACTGACAGGTCCCTCTCAGCCTTTTTGTGCCCAGTACAGAGAAGTCAGCTTCTAGTGGGGCTGGCCAGCTGCCCAGAACAACCCCGCACCTCTTGGCCTAACACCAGCCTCAGGGCAGGCGACCCGTTGCAGCCCTGCTGGGTGTGGTTGCATGGCCACCACACAGACTCAGCTGAAAACCCAGAGGTGCCACACACTTGTGCCCTGACTTCTGGACCTTGCTGGGGAAACCCCAGGAGACCCCCTTGGCCTCAGGGAGCTGCCTTATAGGAGGTGAGCTTAACCAGGCTGGGTTTGGACTTTGGCTTGTCTCTGTCTGTTTCTTCCACCAACACCTTCCCTGCTGTTCAGCATTTGATGGACTTAAAGTGAGTTCCAAAATGAAGAGCAAGCAGTGGGTTCCTGGGGCAAAAATAGTTTCTTGGCTGCCACTGCTCACTTTATAATGACACAGATTATAGCATCTAGCATTTATTGAGCGCTTACTATGTGCCAGGCACCAAGCCAAGTGCTTCACCTGCATTATCTCACTAAATCCTCAAATGCCTCTATTAGGTAGGCAGGTACTCTTATTTTCCCTGATTTAAACATGAAGAAGCTGAGATCCAGGCTTGCTCAAAGACGCGTTAATAGAAGAGAGACCCAGGGAAGGGTCTCTCTTCTAGTAACCCTTCCCTCACTCCAGGGTTCCTGTCCCTTCGCCAGCCCAGAATCTAGGGCTTCCTTGTCATCTAGCCTATTTTCCTACCTCCCTACAAGAAGAAATTCCCCACCCAGCCCTTGTCAAGCCAGGACTGCCTACCTCCTTTTGGAGGTCATCAGAGAGGGTCTCTCTAACCCCTTCTTCCTGCTCCTGTGGGACCTGATATTTGTTCAGGATCAGCACTGTTTGTATCAGCTGAGTGCCTCAGGGGGCTGGGCCAGAAGAGTCAGTGTCTGTGGACGTACAATGGGATCCGATGTGAGGGTGACTCACTGGGAGATGTGAGGATGGAGGCAGAGGGGCACACTCAGGATCATGCTGCCAGTAGGGTGCCACTAACCAGGCAGAGCAAGGGCAGTCGTTCCTATCTCCAAACATCTCACCAGGCAGCTCCTCAGGGGAAAATAGATGGAAGAACAGGGCAATGCCTGAAGCTGTCAGCTTGGATGCCCTGGGAAAAGTAGGTCTGTGTTATCTGGTCCTTCCAGATCAGAAGAAAAAAGATGGCTTCCTGTGTGCTCCTCTACCTTGCCAGGCCTATGCCTCCCTCCTAGTCCTTGGGCCTGCTGTTCCCTTGTCTTGACTCCACATCATCTTCTCACATGCCTCGTGACAGCTCAGAAAACCTGCCACCGCCCTGCTTCCCAGCACGTGCGCTGTTTTCCTGCCTAGCTTTACTTACCCTAGTACCATGCCATTCGATTTACAGTTCCTTTTGCCACATCCCCAGACAATAAAGTGAATGCTCCTAAGGACAGAGATCTCTGTTCCCTGCTGTCCGTACCCCCAGCTAACTGGCCAGGCCTGGATGCTTAAGAAATGGCCACTAATGAGACTCCAGAGCCTCTGTGCTCAGAGATGTGAAGTGTGTGGGACAGTTCTGCAGGTCCCCTCTGGTCGTGTGAGTCCACCCTTCAGACCCTGGGCCAGCTTTGGGGACATCTCATGAAGCTCAGGGCCTTCCACCCACTGGGAGGTCTGTTCAGAAGTAGAAGTGACAGCAGGCAGTGACAGCAGGCAGTGACAAATTTTCCCTCCCCCTCCTCCTCCAGTTGCCCCTCGTGGTCGTCCCTCCCAAAAGTGGCATCACCACTTTTGTCTCCCAGGCCAAAGACAACACTTTGATCCTCCGGCTCCAGGGCTGGGTCCGAGCACTTCAGGAAGGAACATCCCGGCACCCGGTTTTCTCGAGTGCTCAAGCAGCCTTGTCTGTGGGTGTGGGATGCGGGGTGCGGGGTACAGAGTGTGGAGCTGGGGAGCGCATAAAGAGGCGTAAGACCCAGTCTTTGCTGGAAGGGGAGTCACAGATCAGGTAGGGAGGCAGAACTTGTGCTCACGAGAAATCATGAGAGAATAATACCAGACAGTATTTAAAACCGAGTGCTAAACTGTGTGATTTAGACTATAAATGTTATCAGAACTGTGAGCGCTGTGTGGGAGTCTATAGGAAACGCTTCCTCAGGGGTGCGGCTGAGGCCCCCAAAGCAGCGCTGTGGCTCTGCAAGGGCAAGTTCTCGCCCCAGTAAGGACTGGTGGCACGAAGGGTGACAGGATTGGAGGGGAGGCTTGCGGGTGGGGAAGGGGCGGCAGCAGGGCAGCTCCGGCCTGGGGCTTGGCTTCTGGATAAGCTGCTTTCCCAACAATGGGGCAGCTGGGCTTCTGATGTTCTCTATTTTCATTGCTGTTTTTGTTTGGTTGATATGGGGGCAGTGTTTTGTTTTAGGTATTGAGTATCAAACCTAAGGCCTCACACATTCTAGGGAAGCACTCTTCCACAAAGCCATTTTTTTTTATTTTGACATAGAATCTCACTAAATCGCTAAACTGGCCGGCTGAACTTTAGATCCTCCTGCCTCAGCCTCCCCAAGAGCTGAGATTACATGTGTGCACCTCAACACTGGGCTTCTGATGTCCTCTTTAATCCCTTAGGGAACAAGGAGAGCAGCCCTATAGGAATCAAATCCAGCCTCCAGGGCTCTCGCCCCCTGCCTCCCAGGGCCAGCTGATCTCTGTTCAGGGAAACCCTCGGCTTTAAGCAGGTCCCACATTGCCTCTACTTTCTGCAGAGCTGCACCCTCGGTTTTCTGGAATTCTCCTGGGCCTGCCTCTCTGCCCAGACTGCAGCCAGCTTCTCTCCTGGCCTCCTTTCCAGGCCCAGGCTCCTGTCTGGCAGGTTGGTCCTA
This sequence comes from Dolichotis patagonum, assembly GCA_004027295.1. NCBI lineage: Eukaryota > Metazoa > Chordata > Mammalia > Rodentia > Caviidae > Dolichotis > Dolichotis patagonum. The sequence continues at coordinate 110,169 of PVJX010000864.1, forward strand.
TAACATCCCTGTGAGTTTCATGTTTAGTGAACTGGAAATCAAATCCTGACAAACGGAGCCAGCTTCTCCCCCAGGCAGGGGGAATCATGGCCCCTCCGGAGCAGGGCTGAGCTCACCTCTAAGTTGTGGAGCAAGGTCGCCCAGTGCAGTGAGGGGCTCCATGGTGGTGTCCTCACCGCTGATACACAGGTGGAGACACGGTCCCCCCCAGACCCCAGCTGAAGCACAGGGTCCAAGAGTCTGTGAGCAGAGCGGCCCCCACCTCGCTCAGCCCTGCCCATCCCGGGCCCTTGGGGCTGAGAAAGGAGGACTCGCACTGGACCCCAGGCCGTGTTCCTTCAAGCAGCCAGCCAAATCTGAGGTCTTTGCCCTTAGCCCGCAGAATCCAGAGTAAATGGAGTCTGCTGGAGTTGGTTAGAGTCTATGTCATCTAGCCATATGGACATTTTGCTTTATCCTCTCTGAGTCTCAGTGTCCCCATATATAAATCTGGGTTAAAGACACTCACTTTTTTTTGTTGTTGTTGGTGGTGGTGGTGGGTTTTTTTTTTGGTACTGGGGATTGAACTCACGACCTTGTGCTTGCCAGGCAGGTGCTTACACCACTGAGCTAAATTCCCGGCCCTTTTTTTTTTTTCTTGCAGTACTGGGGATGGAACTCAGGATCTTCACATTGAGCCACATCTCCCGGCTTGCTTTATTTTTCATTATGGGACAGGGTCTCACTAAGTTGCCCAGGCTGGGTTCAAATTTGAGAGCCTCCTGCCTCAGCCCCCCAGAGTGCTAAGATTATAGACATGCATCACCACGCCCAGATAGTAACAGCCACTTTTGCAGGGTTGTTAGTAATACTAGCTAACATCTGTGAGTGTTTATGACTCTCACTTTACTGTATCCATCTCACTGAATCCACAGGACACTGTGAGGTAAACATTGTTCCTCCCCACTTTGCAGTTGAGGAAACTAAAGCCAAAAAGCATTAAATAACTCGCCCAAGGCTGTACACAGGCAGCAAGCGGGAAAGCCAGAATGCAGCCCCAAATCATTCTGACTCCGGAGCCCGGGTTCTCCACCACCACATGAAATGAACTGATCAGTGTAAAGTGCCTGCTACAAAGTAGAAGCTCAATAAATGTTAGCGCCATTTCTCCTCATTTCCCCAGGGCTGTTCCTCCAGAGAATAGTTTTCCCCCAGCGCCACACATTTCTTTCCCAGGACCCCCTGGGATGTGCGATAGAAGTAGGAATGGAATGAGCTGCCGGTTTATAGCGAGAGAAAAAAGGGCTGAGAAAGGGCGAGCCATTTGCATACAGCTATAAAGCTCCAAGGCCATGGCGAGCAACCAGGGCGCCCTGTCTGCCCCAGTGGTGTGGTTCAGCCCCTCTGGGGCGCAGCCCTTAGCAGCGGGCACCTTGCGGGGGTTGCACTGGAGACCAGTGGTCGAGGCCACACTCCACCCTCGGGTACTCGGGCTGGTCACTGACCAGGAGCTGAGGCCTGTGCTTTCTGAACTTGGCTGCTGCTTCTGGGTGTGATAAAATCAGCCTGGTACTCTGACTGGTGTGGGAAGAGGACAGCGCTGAAGGTCCAGGTGGGGGAGGACAGACAGGATCTCGGCCTCGTGACGGCTAAGCTGGAGGCTTCCGCAGCAGGAGAAGTGTGCAGGGACACACACAGGGCTCCAGCTGACCTTCCCTGGAAACAGAGCCAGGACAGATGGCCTGGAGGGTACAGGGGTGCACATGGAACAGAGCAGAACTGAGAGGGACCCCAGAACAGTCGTCACGTATTCCTCCTTGGAGACCCCTTTTCTGGGGGACCTAGAACCTGCGTCTACACAGCCCCCCAGCTCAGCCTGAGCCTGCTGACACTCGTGCTTGAGGCACTGACCCCTGAGGGCCTCTGTGTTTCCCACGGGGAAATGAAGGCGGGGAGCCCAGGTCTTAGCACTTTAGACCTGATGGCAACTGAGAGCCCTGTTGTCCTGTGGTTTTCAAGCGCCTGTAGAAATTGACCATGTTTTCGAAACAAAACTATAATGTGTGATAGGAGAAATAATGGCCTCTCTGTGCCCACATACTAGTCCCTGGAAACTGGTAACATGTAATGATACGGGGTACGGGGAGAATTAAGGTTGCAGATGGGCTTAAAGGTGTTACATTGTCTGATCTTCAAATAAAGACATTATTCAGGAAGTTGATGCAGGAGGATCACTGTGAGTTCGAGGCCGGCCTGGACTGCATAGTGAGTTGAAGGCCAGCATGACCTATACAGTGAGACCCTGCCTCAAAAATAAAAATATTCTGAATTATCCCGTGAGCCCAATGTATTGCAAGGCTCCTCATAGAACGGGGTGCAAAATTTGGTGTCAGACTAAGGCCATATGGAGAAGACTTGACTGGCCTTGGCTGATATTGCAGAAGGAAGGGGCCATGAGCCAGGGAATGCAGGCAGCCTATGGAAGCCAGGGAAAGGCAGGAAGACAGATTCTCCCTACAACATCCAGAAATGAATGCAGTGACACCCATTTCGGTCTGCAGCCTCCAGACCTATATAACACCTCTGTGTTGTTTTAAGATACTACATTTGTGGTATTGTGGTATGCAGCCACAGGAAATTAAGTATAAGATAAAAGCAGAGCAGGGGGACCAGACCCCGTGACCTCCTCCTGACCTCCCAGGGAGCAACTCTGCAGAATTACCTCTTAGCACAGAGTCTCTGAAACCCACCATGTCTGAAACACAACCTGCACGTCGCCCAGACAATGCAACCAAGGCCCAGAAAGAAGCAGCTTTGTTGGCGGACACAATAACAAGCTGGGACTCCAGGCCAGGGCTGGCTCGTGTCTGGTCAGGGAGCCTGGATGCTTGCGCAAACTCTGCTCTCACCCATTTTTAACAGATGTATGTGTTTGTGCCTGCAACATACAGGGTGCCACACCAACCCTCTGCCAGAGGGGCAGTCAGTTCCCACTGCGGGGAAGGCGGGGACGGTGCTGCTCGGGTTCTGCCCTGCCCTCCACTCCTCAGGGACCCAGCATCTTGCAAACACAGGCAGCTGGCCAGGCCACTTAGGCCTGTCAGGGTCCCAGCCGGGCTTTGTCAGAGCCACCTCCTCTAGGCAGGCATGTGCTTGCCTGCAGCACCCTAGCAAGCTTCAGGTGGGCAGGACACTGCCTCAGGCAGGAGAGAGAAGGAGAGGGGAGGGGAGAAGATGGCGGGGAAAGGAGGCGGCAGAGAAGCACCCTGCCTGAAACCAGCACCTCGATAGCACAGCATCTCCCCTCTGCCAGAGGTTTTGGCCTTCCAAGCTCCCCCCACAGCACACCTGAGCCACCGGCTGGCCCCCAGGGCTGCCAGCTCTTGGTGTCAGTCTCCATGGCAACCCCACATTTGCAGTTCTGGTTTCTAATGACTTATTGGCATGTGTGGTAATTTGCAGAGCTTGGCAGGCAGAGAGCTTAGGGAGCTGTGAGGAGGGGCGGGAAGCAGGGAGGGGACTGGGTGGGCCGGATAGGGCCCAGGTGTTGGAGGAGGACAGAGGCACACTTGGTCCAGCCCTACCCTTCCTAGTCCCTAAGAAGAGGGCTGCCTTGGGCCCAGGCCTCCCTCCCTCTCTGAGGAGCTTCGGTGATCTCCAGGCCCCTGCAAAGGAGACAGATGGACAGACAGATGTAGCGCACAGCTGCTCACCTGTCAGGCGGACTTGGGCAGGCATGAAGGAGCTGACAGCCATGTTCAGCCATGGCAGGTCAGACCACTCACATCTCCTGCCCACTCCCTGAGCCCTGAGAACAAGGGGTCCGCTCAGGGCCTGGGAACTGCTCAGCCTCATGGGGAGAGGGGTGGGCCGGGACAGCCTTCTCCACAGGACAGGTGCTGGCAGACACTCGGGAACCAGGCAGGGCAGCGCTGAATGAAAGGCCAGATGATGTAGGTGCAGGGAGGGGCAGACAACCAAGCCATCAAAGGAGAGAGGCAAGCAAGGCCTGACCCCTCTCCGCTATTGCTCTGCAAAGCTTACCCAGCCTCAAGCCGTTTCCCTGGGGCACGTGGCGGGGAGCTGCGTAGCTGCAGTCCTGCACACACTTCTCTGCCTCCCCTTTGCTGCTGTCACTCTGCAGTCGGGGAAGCGGCCCCATGTGCGGAAAAGAGTAGTCTTTAAGGTTAGTTCCATTTGCATTAGAACCCCATGGCTACCACTGACCTGCTGTAGAGCTTGGACATGTCTCTTAACCCCTCACCAAGCCTGTTTCCTTCTCTCTCCTGTGGAATCAACATCCCCAGCTCCCAGGGTTGTGAAAATGAAACCAGCTCCTACTTACAGAATGTTCGATGCCTTGTAGGCCTCAATAAATATGAGAGAATTTAGAAAGTAGTCTGTTATTTATCTCCCCAAGTAAAAGGGAGCGATGCGATACTTAATTCAAAGAATTCTGGTGGGCTTGGTGAGGTTCTCCTTTTAAAATATTTGCAAATTGTCTTCATTCCTTCGGTAAATGTTTATTGAGTATCTTCTGTGTGCAAAGTCGTAGGCTGGGTGTTGGGTCTTCCCTGGTGTATCACAGTCATGGCGAGTCAAAGGCCAGAGTGTTCTCTGAGCAGATAGCATCTCTCAGGAGGCCCAGGGCCACAGAGGTGGCTGCTCCCAGAGAAAGTTCTGGCTCGTGAAGGTCCTGCCTAGGTTGTGTCCACTGAGAGCTGCTGTCCAAGTCCTCAGAAAGGGCGAGTTTGTTTTCAGAACCCTAAGCTGCTGCCAAGGCTTGAGGGATCACCAAGGACTACCCAGCCACCAGCTGGAAGAGGTGTGTCCGCTGTCACCTGGCCATCTGAACCATCACCGCTGCCTCTGCTGGCACTGGAAGAGGGAGGGGAAAGCAAGAGGAGCTGGGAACTTGCGTCCATCTCTGCCACAGGTGGACTTCTGCCTGCAGCGGAGTGGAGCGTCTGTTCTGGGAGCCTCCCCGTGGCCTCCTCTGAGATGGCGCCCCAGCAGTGGTGGGACAGGAGTGGACGCCCACTGTGTCTGAATCCCTCTGCTCCACACCATAGCTCATGTCCACAGTGATGATGGCTTGGGGACTCTGACCCTCGAGGTGAGGGGTGCTAGCTCAGCACACCTGTAACCTATATCCCACCCTTAGCCAGTTCCACTGACCTATTGTTATCTATGAGAAACTCAAACTCTGGGGGAGGGAGAGGACTTCCTGAGATCACACAGCAAGTTAATGCCACAGGACTGGGTCTAAGGCTTCAACTTTTGGCCTCATGCTACATCTGTCACCTCTTCTCAAGTCTCCTCCTTTCACTGCCTTTCCTGATCTTTTACATTGGAACCCCAGTTCAAGGGTCCATTCCCTGGTTCTCCTGCCAAAGCCACTTATTCTCAAAGCCATTTCCTAGCTCTTTGCCACCAACTGAAAACAGCATCCTGCTTGCTGGTCGCCACCGTCTGGTCCCCAAGCTTGCTGATCCAAGGATTGCCACACCCCCTGTCTTGCACTTCTTGGAGACCTTGGGTCTACTGGCACCTCTAGTGTTTTGCCACTCATTACCTTCCTTGGCTTTCTCTTCCTCGAAACCAGGTGGATTTCATGGACCATCATTTTAAGAATCTTCTACTTTTGATTCTCTGTCTTTTTATTGTTCCAGTTTGGCAGAGTCCCAGTTCTGGATTAATTGCTCTATCTGCTCCCTTTGCCTACATCCAAGCAGCTGAAGCTGCTGGGGACACAGACACACAGGGACACATGGACACACGGACACACACAGACGGGTACTTCTACAAACTCACCATCCCCAACCCAACTGGTTCTTCAGAAGTGCCTGGTGTTCCCACCATGTCTCTTGGTTCCCTCTCCTCGCCTGAGTCTCCACAATGACGTTTCACACCTCCCCCCACCAAAGCTCTGCCTCCAATCTTGCTCTCAGCTGAGGACCTCACCTCCCACTTCACAAAGAAATAGAAGTCGGCAGGCAGAGCTCCCCAGCTTGTTCCCACCAAACCCTCAAAAGCACCAGCCTCTGCGTCCATCCTCTCCCCTTCCTCCTGTTTCAGCTGAAGCAGCAGCATTGTCACCCGGGGTCACAACTTCTGCCACCTCCATCCTAGCATATCCTTGGTCTTCTAAAGTTCCCCACTGGGCTTAGGTTTCTCCCAGCTTCACAAAACAGAACAGCTAAAGCCTGCCTCAAGCCCCATCTGCTGCCGCCCCACCACTGTTCTTTCAAGACAACTGTTTTGGGAGAGTCGTTCCGCAGCGCGCTCCCATTCTGTGCCACCCACCCCTTCCTCAGCCCCTCTGCGGTCTGGCTTCTTCCCCCACCTGCTGCAGCAGCTCTCCAGATCCCCGGAACCAGGCAGCGTTTCTAGTTCTCAGAAGCTTTTTCCACTCCTTCTTGACACTTCCCTTCCTCTTCTCTGACCCTGTGCTCCTGGCTTCTGGTTACTTGGGAGTCATCTTTGCTGACTCACCCTTCGCTTCTGTCTTTAAACGTTGGCGTTCCTGACAGGCAAGTTCAAGGTGTTCTCTTCTGATGACACGCTCTGTCCCTAGGCCATCTCCACCACATGAATGGCTTCCGCTATCATCCACCCGCAAGTGACACCCACATCCCCAGCCTGCATCTTTTCCTACCGGCTCTGTGTCCTGATATCCTACTGCCTAGTTGAGTACGCTGGATGGAACTCCTCAGACAGCGCTGTGACTCTCCTCCTAAATCTCTCCCACCTTCCCAATGCCTTTCATCCTCCACCTCTTCCAACGTGGCCTGTTTTTGTGAATGGTACCATTTCAGACCTGTTCTGTATGCCACAAACTGGGAATCATTGTCCGCCTTTCCCTGTTCTCTCCTTACATCTATCTAGTCTATCGCCAGGTCCCAGCTGCCTCTAAAATGGCACCTATATATACTCCCCTCGTGCCTCCCCATCTCCACAGCGCTACTTTTTAAATCAGTATTGAGGATTAAACCCAGGGCCTTTGCACTTAGCTACCCCTTAGTCTTTTTCAATTTTTTTTTTTTTCAAATTTTGAGACAGGATCTGTCTCAAAATTTTGAGATGTGATCTCCCTGCCTCAGCCTCCCACAGTGCTGGGGTTGCAGGCATCCCCACACCCAGCTGCACAGCTGTACTTTGGTTCAGGCTGCCCCCACCTCCTGCCCGGAATACTTGGGCACCTTTCTCAGCCATATCCACTGCTACACCTCCACTCTCGTCTCACAGCTGCTGCAGGAATGACCTTCTGAGGATGAAGACAGGACCCAGTCGGGTGTTCTCCTATCCCCTCAGGACACTTCAGTGAGTCTGCTCCTTGGGGGAATGACCTAGCCTGCTAGGTCTGGCCCACACTTGCCTGCTCCTTCTGCTTGCCCTGCACTGGTACACAGGCCTCTTGCAGTTCCTAGACTGCCGAGCTCCTTTTGTGCTCATGACCTTTACATATGCTGTCCTCTGGCCCTTGTCACTCTGCCTGTCCTGTACTTCTCCCTAAATTCAGGTTACCCTAAGCTTGCATAACCCTTCCTTAGAAAAAGCCTTTCTGTGCCTTCATGTTGTTACCCAGCTTGCCACCCCAAGATGGTATAACCCACCTTGTTAAACACCCTGATAGGGTCCCCCAGGCTTCCTTTCTAACACACATCATGATATGACAGTGTCACCAGGGGCTTATTAGGTAAATACATGTTTGGGGTGGCTGTGACCTAATGAGGATAGAGACCTTATCTGTTTGGTCACTTTCTATCACTGGCACTGGGCACAGATTCTACTTTCAAAAATATTTGGGCAGGAATTCATGAATGAGAGGTCTTCAAGCACAAAAAGGGTTCCATGGGGAAAGCCGGAGGGACAGACGCTCCTTGAACGAGGCAGCGGTAGACCAGATAATCTTGCCTTGCCAGTGGTCGGCTGTATAAAAAAGTGGTGTTCCTGCTCCTGTCCCCCTGTTCTTCCCTCCCCCTCCACCTCCAGCTAAAGAGTTCGCCCAGATTCAAAGGACAGTCGCTGAGTTCCCAACGTGGGCCCCTCCTCACCAGTAGTTCTTTCAGGAGCCATAGCAACACTCACTCTCCTTTGAATAGCTCTTCACAACCTGCTAAACTCTCTGGCTGTATTTGTCCCTCATGCCCCCTCGTGGGATCGCCTGTGTTACAGCGGGGCTTGCTGGCTTACTGCAGTCACGTGGCTGGTGCTCCCCCCCCCCCGCAGGCCCACGCTGTAGAAGAGAGGCTGCTGCAAGTTGGAGATTACCCACAGTAATGCCAGAGGAGATGGCACCGAAGACAAACCCACACGGGGTGGGAAGGAGGCCGTGTTTGGATGTAGCTTGTCCTCTGGTTCGTAGTAGACTGACCACATTTAAGCTACTGACCACATTTAAGTTGGCTTTGTGGAGCCAGCTGGCCTCTTGCTTTTCTCGCTTTTTTTTTTTTTTTATCGGTACCGGGGATCGAACTCACAACCACACACTTGCAAGGCAGGCACTTATGCCACTGAGCTAAATCCCCAGCCCCCTCTTGCTTTTTTGTAGACCCTTTTCACCCCTCATTTCATCCCAGACACCAGTACCCTGGCATCCTAGGAGGGGAGGGTGGCCAGAGAACCAGTGAAGCAAAGAATGAAGACTGTGAAGCCAGGACGGTGGCTCCTCCTGCCACCCTCCTCCCAGTCACCTCCGCCTTTGCCTCCTCTGCCGGCCTCTTCCCTGCCTCTCACTGTTCCTCAGATGCCCCGTTGGCCGCCATGCACTCCGACCTCCGACCTCGCCGCCTCTGACCTCTCTCAGGCTGCTCCCCTGGCCGGGGCTCCTCACAGTCTCCCCTCTGGGCTGACTTCGCCAGACTTGTGTACTCACGCCTAGGGACGGCTCTCCAGGAAACCTTCCCCAGGCCTGGAGAACCCTTCCCATGTGCTCAGCACGCCCTCACGTCCTACTCAGTGCCCTTCTTTGCTGGGTCTCTCTGCTCTGCTGTAGTTCGGCACAGACTCGGTGATTCACTAGGTGCTCCCAGTGCCCGGCAGGCAGCCATAGCAACCAAATAACACACAGTGAAGGCTTGCCATGCCCTCCATGCTGTTTAAGTGCTTAATGTTAACTCCTTGGATACTCAAAGCAACTTTTCATTTTAAAATTAGCATAGATTCGAGAGAGGAATAAAGAAATGTACAGGGACGTCCTGAGAACCCTTCATCCAGCCTCTCCTGGTGTTAACATCCTCTCTGACTAAGTACAGTATCAAATCCAGGAACTTTCCAGGGTGGTTATGCATGCTTGTAATCCCAGCACTCTGGAAGGCTGAGGCAGGACGATCACAAGTTTAAGCTACCCTGGGCAATTGGTGACTTACCAAGACCCTCTCTCAAAATTTAAAAATTCAAGAAGGATCTAGGAATGTAGCTCAATGCAAAGGTTCTATGTTCAGTCAACAGTACTGAAAAAAAAAAAGACAGGAAACTGACTACTGACATTGGTATAATCCATAGAATTTACCCAAATTTCACACCCACTTAGGTGTGTATCTTTGTGTAACTATTGCCATGATAAAGAATCCTAACCATACCACTGCAAGACTTCCTCCGCTACCCTTTTGTGGCCACACACTCCCACCCCTAACCTCTGGCAAATACCACTCTCTTCTCCATCTCCATAACTGTGTTATTTCCAAGCATTACATAGATGGAACCAGCGAGGCTGGGATGTTTTTGCTATTGGCTTTTTTGAGCTCAGCATAATTTCCTTGAGTTTCATACAAATTATTGCCTGTACCAGTAGCTTGCACCTTTCCATTGCTGAGTACCTGTTGCTGAGTTCCTTAGCACTCTGTGATGGGATGGGCTACAGTTGGCCTATGGACATTTGCATTGCCCATTTTATAAGTAAGGAAATGAACTTGCCCAAATCACATGGCTAGTAAGTGGCATTTAAGAAATGTTTAGTAATTGGTACCAAATAGATGCTTATTGTATTGAGCTCAGCTGCAATGAGGGTACTTTATGCTCTGCTGTCTCAGCGTGGTGTGTTGCACACAGTAGGGTTGTGTTATGGTTTGTGTCTGGGTGTCCCCCCCAAAAGCTTCATGCAGTCATGGAGGCAGCTGAGTCTAGTGTTTGTGATTGGCTTGTTGTCTAATGCTGGGATTGGTGGTGTGAGTGCTGCACCTGCGCAGGAGTGAGTAGCTGGCATACAATATAAGGGAAGGAAGGAGGTGTGGTTTTCCTCTTTGCCTTCTTAGTTCTTATTGCTTGTGGCCACCATGAATGGCTACCCCTTAGCCATGCCACCCTGCCTTGGAGCCAGCTGAGTATGAACTGAAACCTCCACTAACTGTGAGCTAAATAAACCTTTCCTTCCTTCATTTTGGGCTTCAAGTATTTTGTCTCAGCAATGGGAGAAAAGTAACCAAGACAGTTTGCCAGTGAGGATATGGATAAATGGCATCTACACTTAGTTTGGTAGCAGTCATGTCCAATTCAGTCTGCACCTGAACATTTATGAGAAGAATACAGTAAATCTCTCTCCTTATCTTATTTTCCATTTTACTTGGAGTATCAGGAAAGGAAAATTGGGATGGTAAATATGATCACATATAGGCCTGACATTTTATTGCCTCAAATGCCCAAAGTTATTGGTTCCAAATTAATATGTGCCATATTTGCATGGTACTTTTGTATCTAATTTGCAGGTTGCTCATTTGATCAAAAGGCAAAGCAACCTTCCCAGCTCCTGCCTTTGGCCACCACTGCCCTCCCAGCTGGTGCCAATGCAGTCTGCAGAAACAATCGGTGAGGACCTGAATGTGCCCACCCTAAGCTGAAAAGTCTGCTGGAGTGTTTTTGCTCATGGAAGAAGTGACAAGTTATTGCCACTCGGCAGGGGCCTCAGGAGGTTTAATTAAGGAGGATTTGTGGAGCTGTTGGAAGTCCTTCCCCACCAGGTGTGGAGAGCCAAATGCGATTAAATGATTGGAAAGGAACCCCAAGTAGGACTAATCTCGCCCTGGGCACAGTGCCCAGGAGGCAGGTTGCTGGAGTACCTACCTAACCCCATTCTTTAGAAAGGTGAGGTGACAAGACAGCCAAGCCCTGCCTCTAGGGACAAGTAGGGCCCCTGCAGCAATATTTTCACTGAGAGTATGTGGGAATGTGGCCTTGAAGAAATCTGTGGTTTTGGCCAGTGGAGGCTTCACCATGGGCCACAGGTAGGAGGGACCGCAGGGTAAGACTGCGGGCACTGTCCTCAGGACCTGCCAGTGACTTGACCCGCCTCAGAGCTATTCAGGGTGATTAGATGCCAAGCTCAATCCTATGGGACCTACCCCAGCAATAGTTCATGGACCAGAGAGGCCACACTAACAGGCACGTGGGAAGAAGTGTCCTGGAGGACTGGGGCCCACACCGAAGAACAGGCCTAGGCATGTCCATAACCACACTTGTGTAGAGGGGAAGGGAGGAAAAGTTATAGGAAGGCATGGACAAGGCCATGTAAGAGTAGATGTGCAGTCCAGAGCAGTTTAAAATGAGACTTCAAGGTAATTTTTGTCTTTTGGGCATGTCATTTGGTTTTTGTCTTTTGTGTTTTGAGGCAGGGTCTTGCTATGTAATTCAGGCTGGTCTTGAACTCACTATGTGGCCTAGGCTGGCCTTGAACTCATGGTGATCTTCCTGCTGCAGCCGCCCAAGTGCTGGAACTATAGGCATGTGCCGCCACCATACCCAGCTTGGGCAGGTCCTTTGGGATTGTAACTCCAACCCCTTTGAGTGCAGAAGTGCTCTGCCATTAGAGCCACTACCCAGAGAGGACTGAAGAGTCATTATCCCAAGGAGATGGAGCTGTGGTTTAACTAACGTCTCCCAAATCCTCTTGTGGGCAGGCTTAGTCCTCAGTCACGAGGGCATGCGGCAGTGGTGGGGACTTTAAGAGGTGGGGGCCGGTGGGAGGATTTCGGTCCCTGGGGACTCCCATCCCCACCAAGCAGTGAACACCTCGCTATCCCCGTGCTCATGCCATGATGTGGTGCCTCGTCTCAGGCCCAAAGCCAAGGGGCCAGTTGACCATGGATGAAAGCGTCCACATCTGTGAGCCTAAAGGGCCTTTCTCCTTATGCCTTGATTATCTTAGGCGTTTTTAATAATAGTAGACTGCAGTCCAGAGGGAAAGGGAGCTGGGGAAACAGAATGGACTGTGAGGAAGTGGATACGGCCACTGCAGTGGCCGTATCCAGTGTAGGAGCCCTGAGGGGTCTGAGGACTCACGTGGAAGTTTGATAGTTGAGGGAACTGGATTCGGAGAAAGATCAGAGAGAGAGATGGTCGCTGGGTTCACACTGACACCTTGATGAGACTATACAAGCTCGTAAGAGAGCCTGCAATGGGCAGGGGAGGATGGATTCCCAAGGGCAGGTGGGCACTTGGAAGGCGGCAGGTGTGTGCTGCTCCAGGAAGGAGGGTTGTCAGCCTTGCCGACTGCTCCCAGGGGCTGAGAGCTGGGAAAATGTTGGCTTGAGAAGAGTGGTGAGATTGCAAACCAACTCTCAGAGGCTCGAGCAGGCGGGGTCTGTGCACAGAAGGAGTGCAGACCAATATTTTTATCGTGGTTTTAAAGAAGGATGAAGAGTAGTCAAAGGACTTCATTTCCTGAGGGTGAGGGAAGGGACGAGATTGGTTTTTAAGAACTGGAGACCTCTCTCCCATGAGTCAGAAGGAAGGCAGGCAGATGGACGGGATGGGCAGAGATGTGGGAGGCACAAGGATGGAGGCAAAGTTGGTCACACCTGCCAGCCTCCAACAGCCCCATGAGGTCACCGAGGTTGTCTGCTCAGAGAACAGGGTACAGATGGGAGCGCAGTGAGGCGCGGATCCGGAAAAGGCGATGCAGCGTGTGCTGGGGCAGCAGCCAGAGAGGACGGGAGGAAGCCGGCATCGTGAATCTGTAGTGGGACCAGCCTGCCAGCTCCCTGTTTTCTTCTAGGATGCTTTGGGAAGGGGTCAAGGGGGACAGCAATGGCCTCAGCCTACTGTAGAGGGACCCTGTCAGCCTGATCTCTTCCTGGACAGCCCAGCTCAGAAGCCCATTCCCCCAGCCGTGCTGTGTGAGAGAGCCAGCCCTTTAGAAAGCTCAGAAGCATTTCTCCTTGGTCTGACTTCCGAATGGATGCGGTGCTAAGAGTCCCATTTGCCCTCCGCTGCTCCCATTGCACTGTTTTCATTTTTCTCCCTCCTCCGCCTGGCCATAGCAGCTTAATAGCCTCGGAGAGGGTCAGGCTAGGAAGATGAATGCTGGCCTGTGCGGAACTGTGTCCTGCCTCCCCATTAGAGAGGTGACGGAAGGCAGGGCGGGGAGAACAGAGAAGCCAAGGAAACACAAGACACAACAAGCAAACGTGGGGGGATCCAAACTATTTCCGCAGGTGCTCGGAGGATGCCGTGCTGGTCTAATTAGGTCTGACTTGGAGGGTGTGGGGTGCATTTCCTAGAGTCCAGGGCACAGTGAGGAAAACCCACAATGGTTTACCAGTGTACACTTCAGAGAAGCAAGTGACTGATCCCCACATCCGTGCATGCAGACTATAGGGCCTTCGATGGCTGTCCCATCTCAAGATTTGGTGCATTCAATAAACCCAGATGCTTTAGGTGACCCCAGAACACAGCTTCCTACTCTGCATCCCTAACTGTTGTGTGTGGCTTCCTGACGGCCAAGTTAGAAAGAAAAAAGAGCTGGGAAAGTTCCCATGGGTGGCATCAGGGCTATGACCCAATATGACACGGGGCCCCATCCCTGCCCGTGCCCTTGCTGACATGCTCCAGGTCTGTGAGCTGATGCGGGTGGATGCTGTCTGTCAAGGAAGGAGCAAGAGTCCCAGGGCTACTGCCCTGTCTTCCTCCCCTATCCGCCCCAAGATTGTCTGATGCTTCCTGGCACCTGTGGCATCTGTCAGCTCACAGTCCATGAAAGATGCAGGGGAGGACTCCTGAGGAAGAGAACTTGAGACAAAAGGAACATCCTTCAAGCCCTCTGGAAAGGAAGCAACATGGATTCGGGTCTCACCTCTCACCTTTGACCTCAGCACCCTGTGTTCTGAGCCCCCACCTCCCTGCTGAGACTGTTTTTTCCAGATCAGTCCGTGAGCCTTGCAGAGAGCAAAAAGGAGTTCAGGGAAATCAGATCCCGCTAGTCATGAAATCAGCTGTCTCCTAAGTAGGGACATCGCCAGCTGTCCCTAGCTTTATGACACGGCTAGGGTGTTCCTCAGTTTCAGGCAAATGATCGAAGCAATCCTAGAGCCATCCAAATTCTAAGTCCCAGTTCCCAGCTAACAACTAGCTATTTGAACTTGGGCTTATTATTCTTTAACTGAAGATCAAACATTTTATCCAAAGAATAAGACTTAACAATTTCTTAAAGCAAGTGTTTGTGAAGATCAGATAATGTAGGAGAGAGCATTATGCAATTTTTAAAAAACCAGAACCTTTTTCTTTTAAATTAGATAGGGTCTTACTAAGTCACTAAGTTGCCCAGGCTGGGCTCAAACTTGGTGATCTTTCTGCCTCTGCCTCCCAGAATGCTGGGATTATAGGTATGTACCACACTGAGAAAATTCTACAATGTCCCGTCACTGTTCAAGGGCTGAGAAGGACTGGTGGTAGGGAAGATGGAAAGATCTTGGGGCTTGAGTCCTGTGGACCAGAGTTCTAATCCCATCCTTTATGAGACTGTGGACTTGGACAAGTTGTGTTTCTCCTACCCTCAGCTTCATTGTCTGCAAAGTGGACACAAGTAAATCATGCTTGGGGATATTGGATTGTATAGAATGGTGCTTGGATGCTTATGGGACTGCTTATGTCAGTGCCCCCAAATGTTGCTCTCTCCCATCCTAGCCCTTCGAGGCTTTCGAGTCAAGGGCAGCTCGTTTGCACACATTTCTGGGCTCTTGCCAGTCCTGGCATTTATCTCTGGAAATGCCACGTGGCTTGCACCCTCCCCAGGGTCTCTAGCTGTGGGTTTCAGCTTGCTGCCAAACAGCAGGTGCACACTGAGGAATGCACGATGGGTCAAATGCAGTCTGCAGAGACCCAGGGACCTGGCCATCCCATGGCGTGCCGTCTCTGTTGGGGACCAGCTCTCCCCAGCTGCTCCACTATGAGGTTTGCCCAGTGATGCTGGGGCAGGTGCCTGGGGACTGCGGTACTGGAAATTCCCATCCCTCATGAGTGGGCCCACTTCCTGTGCTGACTGTACTTGGCCCAAAGGGCAGCCCCTCATTTCCTGCTGCTACCTCTGCAATTGATTCTGCTGCAGCCTGGTCTACTCTTCCTGTCAAGAACATCTTGGAGCCCTAACCCTCCCAGCTGCCCTTCATGGCTCCCAGCAGGAGGGCACCATTTGGAGCATTTGATCGGGCAGATATCTAATCCCCCTTTACTCCATCGTGTGGGATCAATAGACCATCTGCCTCAAGAGTGCCCTGGAGGATGAAAAGGCATTTTAAAAATGGTGGTGCCTGCCTGTACTCTCAGCACTGGGGAGGCTGAGGCAGGGGAATCACGGTGAGTTTGAGGCCAGCTTGGACTACTTAGCACGTACTCAGCCTCAAAAAAGACAATACACACATCCATAGGCAAATGCAGATTCCCAGATAACCCTCCAGATTAACTTAATAGATGACAGAGGCCCAGAAATCTCTCTCTCTTTTTGTTCTCTGATTTTGGTACTACAGATCACTGAGCTACATTCCCAGCCTTTTTAAAATTTTTATTTTGACACAGAGTCTTACTGAGTTGCTAAGTTTCCCAGGCTGGGCTCAAACTTATGATCCTTTCTCCTCAGCACCCCAGAGTGCTGGGATTACAGGTGAGTATCACCATACCCGGCTCCCACAGTATCCGTATGCTTGGTAAAGTTTGAAAACCGTTAGTGTGTCCTTTCCCCCCAATTCTACTGCAGAACAACTCATACAGTGAAACAAACATCCTAAGTGTGTAACTGGATGAATTTGCACAAGGGATATGCAGTGTATACGTGTTACTACTCTCAGAGCAAGGCCTAGAGCATACAGAATATTTTCACCCACCCCCACTTCCTTATCCTCCAGAACTCAAGGAGCTAATCACCATTTGGAGTGCTAGCAACATAGATTCGTCTTCTGTGTTTTTTAATTTCATATGAGTGGAGCATTTGCCTTCTTTCTCTCCACATTATGTTGATGCTATCTGCTCTTACAAGGGCAAACAGCCTCATGTTTCCCAGGCATAACCCTAAAGCCCTCTCATTATAGTTGTGTGTCCTCCCATCCCCAGCCTTGTGCACCAGAGACTCAGAAGCTGGGGAGGACCCAGGCCAGCTCCCAGCTCCCTCTCGAGACCACCACTAGGGACATTCATTTGTAGTATGTGGATTGCCAGAGTCCAGGCACATTCCAGATGAAATTGGCCAATTTAAGCTACAAATGAAGAAACAAATGAGATGGAAATTGCCCTGAACAAACCTGCGCCTCATCAGTAGGTATTGGGCCTGACGCGCTGAGCTGTGTAACCTATTTCAGCCTCTTCCTGCAGCTAAGGTCGGAGAGGCTTCCCTGGTGGTGGGAGACACCATCTCCTTCCCACTCAGTCAGGCAGAGGGGCAGCCTGGGAGGCGCGAGCGCGCGTGTGTGTGTGTGTGTGTGTGTGTGTGTGTGTAGGGAGTGTTGGGTATCAGAGACCCAGAGCAGCACAGGAAGAGGATTCTGTCATCCTCAAAATAAAATAAAATAAGATAAAATAAAATATATATAGTGTTCATCTACGAGGAGGCCCCGTGCCACATGTTCAAACTATAAAGATCAACAAGATCTTAGGATCTGAGGTGCTGCCAGCCCAAGGGAAGAAAAGAGAAAAAGTGCTGGCGATGATGCTGACAGGGACAGCCAGGAGAGGTGGAGGATGCGTCTGTAGAAGGGAGGAGCCCCTGGAAGGACCAGACAGGTGGCAGCAGAGAGGGCAGGCCGAGACCATCGCAAGGTGCAGCTAGACCTCCATGACAGAAACAGGAGGGAGAAGATGGGCCTGCTGTCTGCCTGAAACCAGAGAAGGCAGCCTCGAGGGCCCCGAGAGAGAGAGCCCAGCAGTGCCTCTACAGGCATCAGCGTCACTTGGTACAGGGTCAAGGACCGGGGCCGGCAGGAAGTAAGTCCATGCAGTGAATGGGGAACCAGTGAAGATAATGTTTAAGTGGTGGCTTATCCACTATCACGTAAAGAGGGACCGAAGACCCAAGAGCTCCCCATTACTGGCTATCTACCACATCCTTTTCTTTCTTAAAGGAGTTGTCAAGAGGCAGAGAATTCCAATTTGTTTTCCTACAGACTTAAGCTGAATACAATTTTAATAATAATAATAATAATAATAAACAATTACAAAGCACTTACCATGAGCCAGGCTGTTCTCAGCACTTCGCACATATTAACTCATTTGCATAATAAGTATGGGAGGACTGCAGTGCATTACAAAGCCAAACACAAGTGTCTTTTGAACTATCCACTGACACATCATGAAAGTGGGTTATGAGCCATTGGCCACCGTAAGAGCTCTGAGTCAACTCTCTCTCTGGTGACTGCGAGGCGGAAGTCCTGGGAAGCAGTTCCAGGCACTTGAATGATTCCAGATCTCACCCTCCCTTCTTATCCTGGGAGCGGAAGCTCTCTAGGCCAAGCCCCATGCAAGGTGCTCAGGCTGGGAGGAGACCCTAGAGATAGCACGGAACATGTGGCTGGTCATTACAGAGCGTGGCCCTCTCTCCAGGGACACTCCCTGCCCATTATCAGAGCCAAGTCTCACACCATTGTGGATATTGCTAAGCCTCAGTGCCACCAGGGAACTAGTTTCCATAGTAACAGAGGTACAGTAGACCCTTCTTGACATTCTCAAGGGATACATCATAGCCCTTCATAGCTCCATGGATTAGAGACTACCATGTACTTTCTCCCATAAAACGCAGGGATGTATGACTAAGGAATGTAATGAGAATGGCAAGCGAGGGCCCAGTTCCCTCACTCTCAGTCAGCCAGGAGGTTTCCCTGCATCAGCTCATAACTCACGAGGGTGAGCAGTGAATACTGTTTAGTGTCAGATCTTGGTTGGTCGCAACTGCAGAAACCATGTTATGATAAATCTGAGTGTGCCAAGTGTCTCCTGCCCCTTCCAAATGACAACAGCTAGAAGGGACTTCCCATAAAACAGGGGAGACTAAACACATCCATGTGACTTTGCTCCTTCCAAAACCCACTGAAACAAACGAGTGGAAAAGATGAAGCCCACAGAGCAAAGGAGAGACAGAAGAGAAGAACCATTGTCAATCCAGTCTTGGAAGCTGAGAAGCTAACTGATTTGCATTAAAAAGAAAACCCCAAGAAGACCAGCAAGGAGGGCAGTTCAGGAGAAATGGGCAAACTGCTGCCATAAAACCACAGAAAAGGCTGAAAAATTGTCGGTATCTGAAGATAAGGTCTGGGCTAGGGCTCAGAACAGGAGAGTGTGACTCCAGATCACTTCCTCACCTCATTTCACCCCAAGAGTGTCTCTGGTTTACCTCAGAGCATCCCAGAGAGAACTGTACTTTCCAGAGAGACTAAACTCAGAAGGGGCCGACCTGGGGACATGGCTATCCATGTGAGTGAAGACGAGGCAATATGTTGAAAGGATGGGCTTCGGCATGGTGGTGCATGCCTGTAATCTCAGTGCTTGGGAGGGTGAGGCAGGAGGATTGGTGCAAGTATGAGGCCAGCCTAGGCTACATAGTGAGTTCAAGGGCATCCTCAACTATATAGAAAAACTTGTCTTAAAAAAATAAAAAGATAGGGATTTGCTGCAATTCCGCAAGCCAAATGAGGAATGTTTTGTCCCTTTCCACTGGTGGCACCAGGAATGCTGGTAGCTGGACAAATGGTGACACTGAGGGGACTCCCACGGAACCCTCCCATGCTGAGACCCACCCATTAACAAGCTCTGCTCATGCACACAGGGCTTCTAGTGCCTCACTGTAAATATGAATCTCTGGCCAAGACTTGCTAGATTTTTAAGGCAAGCATCTACTATAAACAGCCTAAGCCAAAATGAACAGAAAACAACAATTTGAAGAAATCTAATACTATGCAGGGAGGAAACCCAAAAACCATACACAGCACCACCAACATAACTGATATCCTCCAAGAGCTGAAAGAGGATCTTATGCTCACAAAATAAGAACACAGGGCTTTTTAAAAAATTGATATATAATTCATGTGCCATAAAACTCAGCCTTTTAAAGTGTACAACTTGATGGTTTTTAGTGTATTCACAAATTTGTGCAACCATCACCACCATGTAATTCTAGAATATTTTCATTATCTCAAACAAAAAAAACCCCATCTCCATAAATACTCACTCATTCTCTCCTCTCAGCGTCTGGCAACCACTCATCTACTTCCTGTCTCTATGGATTTGCCTTTTCTGACAAGTCATATAAATGAAATCATCTAATACGTGGTCTTTTGTGTCTGGCTTCTTTCACTTAGCATAATGTTTTTGAGGTTCATCCACATTATAGCATATGTCATTGCTTCTTTCCTTCTCATGACTAGATAACAATATTTCCCTGAATGGATAAACTGTTTTTCAAATCTATTTGTCTGTTGATGGACACATTTGGGTGATTATTGCTTTTTTAAAGAGGCTTAAGAAGAATGAACTCCAGAAATTTAAATAAAATTTTAAACTTTAAACAAAATTTAAATTTTAAACAAAATTTTAAATTTTAAATAAATAAAAATTTAAATAAAATGAAGATGATTGCAAGAGTTCATCAGGTGGCTGGCACAATTAATAGAAAAAGTCTCCCCACAAAATGTAAGTCAGAGTACCATAGTGAGATCCCATGTCAGATAAAACAAAACAAAAAGAGACCACCACCACCACCACCCCCTGCCCAAAGACACAACATATTGAAATTTCAGAAAGTCAGGGATACAGTGAAGATCTTACCAGTATCCAGAAGGAAAAAGACAGGTTTTAGAAGAACAGCAGACTTCTCAACTGCAGCTGGCAGCAAGTAGATGATGGAACACCTTTACATGTGTGAGGGGAAATTCTTTTCAGTGTGAAATTGTATCCATAAAAATGTCCAATCAATCAATTAACTATGCAGAGTGAATAAAGACATTTCTGAACATGAAAAATTTTTAAAGAAGTTACTTCTTTTTCAAAAGCAACTTAAGGATGTACTCTTACCAAAAAAAGTGGACATAAAGATGACGTGAGACCCAGGGGCAGAGATGAATAGTAAGAATGTTGATCATGGTAGAAGAAAGACTGGGAAAAGAGGTCCTGGGAGGAGGGAAAGGGGGTGCTTTAAATTTTCTAAATGTTTATCTATATTTTTTCATTTTTCAATACTATTTATTTGTTACATGCAGATACAGAAAGCTGACAGCAGAGGAGAAATACTGAGCAAACAGAAAGAATAGAGACTTTCTGTGGAGAACAGATGTGGAGCTCTGAGGCTACCAGGCTGCTTCAGCTCCCATCTCCCCACTTTGCAAGATGTCCTTGCCCTTCACCTCACAGCCCTTGGGGCTGCAGTCACATCTGTCTGTCTTTCCTGCGAGGTTGAGAACTTCCTCAGCACAGAGGCTGGGGCTTGGGCTTCATCTTGCCTATCTGTCCTCTGGCTGGTAGAGAGCAGGTTGAGTTAATGCATGGAGAGAGAGAAGAGGAGGTGGGAAAAAGTAAGAGGAAAAATGTGAAGTGTGGCTGGAGGGAGTGTGTTGCTCAGTGGTTAAGCACACAGACTTCAAGATCAGATTGCAGAGTGTCACCTCCCATCTGTGTCTGTGCAGATTAATCTCTTGTGTCTTGGTTTGCCAGTGGGGATAGAAACATCAGAGATTTGGGTAGGACTGTATATGTTCATATGCATGAAGCACTTAGAATGGTTCCTGCTGGATACTAAGTGATCAGGAAGGATCAGCATATTGTCATTTGACAGGTGAGGAGGGGACTTTCTCTCCCAGAAATCAGAGAAACGTGTTATGGTTAGGGTCTGGAATGTCCCCCAAAGGGTTGGCAGCTCATGGGGTTTGAGAGTTGACTGCATCATGAAGGCTCTAACTGCATCGATGGATTCGTCCACTGCTGAGTTCGTAGCCCGGTGGATTCACTAGCAGGCTGGGCCTACCTAAATGAATGAAGCGGGTCACTGGGGGCGTGGGCTTGAAGCATATAGTTTGTCCCTGGTTTCTTCCTCCAACTCTCTCTGCTTCCTGGCTGCCAGGAGCAGATTTCTGCTGCCGCACCCTCCCTCCGTGATGGTCTCCCTTGCCATAAGGCTAAAGGCAGTGCAGCCAGCTGCCGAGGGCATAAACCTGTGACACTGTGAGCCAAAATAAACCTTCTCTTCTTTGAGTTGTATTTCTCAGGTATTTGTTACAGTGGCAGAAACCTAACACAGTTAGCCATGAGGAAGGCAGGCAGCGTTGGCTTCCCTCAGGGTCTTCAGCCTGAGACCAGTAAAGCCAGCTCCTGAAATGGACCATTCCTGAAATTCAGAACTTCAGAGCTGAGAGGAATCAGCCATTGTGGAGCTATATACTTGCCGGTGTCCCACCATATGCTTTTCTATAAGTCATTTCTGTGCTCTGGGTGCCATGTCCTCCTTCCTTGCAAGCTCTGACCTTCTGAGGAACAAACAGCTCATCTTGCTTGAATGTGGAAGCTACCCAAGGGACAGGCACCTGGTGACATTAATAGGTAGGAAGAGACTGTCTCACACCAGCTCTCTGCATCTGCATTGGGGGCTTCTGACATGGACGCAGGGACCAGGCTGCCTTGGGCCAGCTCCTTTTCCCAGGGGACAGGACTGACCAGGGATAGCAAGAGGGGACCCAGCTGCTCCATCAGAATCATCTGCATGGAAGCAAGCCCAGTCTACAGCATTCTGCACACAGAATGAGGGCTGGGAGGAGTGGGACGGGCTCCAGGTGACTCACGAGCACACTCTGGGTTTGAGAAATGTGTCAGGGGCTGGGTTCTAGCACGGGAGGTGCAGCTCTAAGAATGGAAACGGCCACCATTCATCCAGTGCCTTCTCCGTGTGGGGCACTTTCTGAATCTCTAATCTTTCCAACAACCACCCTGCAAAGCAGGTATTATTACTCTAATTGTACAGAAGAGAAAACTGAGACCCAGAGCAATTAACTTGCCAGACGTCAAACAGATAGTGAGACAAAGAGCCAAAATTTTAGCTCAGTCCTTCCTGGCTCTTCCCATTGCACAGCTCTGCCTTTCTGCCTAGGCCCTGACCAGCTGCTGCTTCCCTGCCTCCAAACAGATGGGAGGAGCCAGGTGGAGCCTGGAGAGAGTGGGTCAATACAGAGCCCAGGGGCAGAGGAGAGGACCCGAGATCCTACTGCCCATCTCTGCTTTCCCTGACTCCCTCTCCCTTCTCAGCATGCTGCAGGCACACAGCCGCTGTTTTGACAAGGCGTGAAGCTGTCCACAACCTCTGTCTTCTCTTCCCAGCCTCCCATTGTCTCACTAATTAAAGACGTCCTGAAAAACTCTCCCTGCTGTGTTGCTTGGCAGTGTGCCAGCATCCTGCTGGGGAATGGAGTGGCAGGCACCTGGTACTTGGCACACAGAGACACCTGGGCACGGGCAGGGGCCAGCGGGGAAGGGAGGTGGGAAGGGAGGGAGTAGCCCAGAGGTAGGACAGGTGGTGGCAACTCTCCCGCCACGCCACAGCTGGGAGGGTCCCACAGCTAGGAGGATGGGGTCCAGGAAGGAAAGGTCTCACAGTCCCCTAGCTGGAATTTCTCGGTCCCCCTTGATCCTGTGTGACCTGCCTGAAGGCACCTGCCTCAGAGCCCTTCCCCTGGCTCTGCCCTGGTGACCAACTCTCTGCGGCCCCTGAGCAAAAGCAGTTTTTAGAGGATGCAGGATTTCAGGGCTGGAACTGGGGGAAGGGGACAAATTGGTCTCCCTGCTCTGCTTCCTCTTCATTCCCATCTCAGTTCACAGGCCCCCTCCTCAAACAGGCCACCATGCCCAAATGGCCCCAGGTCCCTCTGTCCTAGTACCCTGTGTGTTCCTGAGTCACTTTTCCATGAGTGCTGTAACAGCACCACCAGTATCGTGGATTAAAGCAACAGGCACGTGTCATCTCATAGCTGTGCTGGTCGGAAGTGCATCTGGGTGGCCACGGCTGGTGTCTTCAAGGTTCAAACCTCAAAAGTCAAGGTGTCAGCCAGGCTGGACCCTGGAGGCCCTGGGGGAGTATCACTTGGAGTTCATCCAGGGGGTTGTTGGGATCCAGTGCCTGTTGGTTGTTGGATGAGGTCCCAGTTTCCGGTTTCCTGTTTCTGGCCTGGCTACCAGCTAATGCCCACTCTTGGCCTCTAGAGGCCTCTCTACTACCCTGCACACAGCTTCCTGTGCCTCTGGTCGGCCAGAGGACATCCGGTCCTGCATTCTGGGCATCCTTCTGCTGCCTCCAGCAAGGAAAAGACTCATGGGTCTAGAATTGTCCCACCCAGGTGATGTGAGACACACTCTATTCTTAAAGTCTGTAACCTTAATTATACCTTCAGGGTGCCTTTCACCATGTAATGCTCCAGGAATTCAGGGGTGGAGGTCTTTGGACACTACCTACTGCGATTCCTCCAGAGCCCTCACCACTCTCTGATACCCTATTACTTAGGTAGTTATCGTCCATTTGCTTGCTGCCATGTCAGGTCCATAGAGTAGGGGCAGTGTCTACCGTGCACTGCAGTCACCCCTTAAACAGTGCTTGGTGCCCGGTAGGCTGTTGGTGTTTGCTGAATGAAGGAAAGACTGAGTGAACGTCTCAGTGACTACTGATGCCTGGTGGAAATGGGAACTCATGGCAGGGATGAAGAGGCTTCTCAGAGCCCACACAGTAGGGAGGCAGTGTCAGCTGGTCACAGCCCCCTTCCCCTCCAGCCCTGCCTCTCTGCCGATGTGGAAAGGACTGCTAGGAGCCCAGATGCTCAGTCTGTCCCTGGGTGGGGAGCAAGGGCAGAAGTCATTGCTGGGTGGCTGCCCTAAGGGCGGTGGTGAGGTGGAGACAGGCCTGCCTCCCTCCACTGGGTTCAAAGCCGTCCACCTGGGACTTCAAACAATTAATTTCCCCAATCTGCAGAACGATCAGCTTCTGAGGAAAAACAATTAGCCCACTGCAAATTGTAATTGTCATCTCACTCCTGATTTTAATTTGGACTAATGAGGGCTAAGTGATTCTAGTTCCCTCCTCCTCCTCCCACTGCACCCAGACCTGGGGCCCTCACCTGCCAGAAGGCATTTAACTCTCAGCTGCCCACCCTGTGCCCAAGGCTGAGGGACAGTAGGGGTGGTCTGGGCCCTGGCATGGGCAGCAGGAAGGGGAGAAGGAAGAGAGTGCCTCCGGCCACAGGGGAGCTCCCTGTTTACCAGGCTCAGAGGCAATCAAAGTTTTATTGAACAGAATTGACTAGTGGCTCACTCCTTGTCACAGCCAGTTACCTCTAGCTGTGTGGTCTCTGGGGGCTCAACTTCAGCAGTGTCTGTCTGCCTCCCCCGGGACAAGGCGGCTCTGCCAGGCTTTGCTCCTCTACCTGAGCACAGGCCGGGAGTCTCTGCAGCTGGGAGAGGAGGGCTTAGTATATGAAAGTACCACTTAGTCTAACTCTAGCTCCTACTGAACAAATTCAGGCCCAGAAGGGAGAGGACTCGGTCATGGTCACATGGGTGAGGACCACACAGACCCTTCTTGTGAATTCTCTCTCTGTGTCTGTCTCTGTCTCTCTCTCTCTTTGTATTTTTTGGGGGGTATAGAACATCTTTCTACTTTTGCTCATGGTTTGTACCCAGCACCTTGATTGCAGGTATATTCACGAGTGCAGGGAGGAGGAAAGAAGAGATCCCCAGGGGTGCCAGGCCATGTCTCCCATGGCCCCCAGCACTCCCCAGGTCTCTCCAGCAGGAATCCTGCCTCAGGCCTCAGCAGCAGCAGGTCAGGGGATGACCAGGCTCCTGCCTCTGCTCCTTCCCACAGAGGGCCCTGCAGCTCACCTGCCCCTTTGAATCACTGCTGCTGCTTAAGGCATTGTTTGGAAGCAGGAATTCTGAGGTCTTTTCCTGGCTTTGACATTGGTTTTTTCTGTATTCTTCTACAAATCCTTGACCTGGTTTCCTCCTTCCCAAAGCCAGGGAGTGCTGTTTGGGGTGGGTCGTCGACTCGATTGGCTTCAGGAGCCACCTGGGGGGTTGGTGGAACATACTTCTAGGTGTGCGTGGGCAGGTCAGTGAGGGTTGCCTTAGGGTCTGGTCACCTGGCACTATTGGCCTGCTCTGCTTCCTGGCTGCCATGAACATCTGTCACGTGATGTTTCTGCCTTGGAACTGGCTAGGAGAAGCCCCATCATCCTTGTCTACCAGGGATAACAGAAGCAGCTCAGCTAGTGGAGGGCTGTGGTCTAGCCAGGAGCAGCCTGGGTACAGACCTGCTGTCACCATGGAGTAACCTTGAGCCCTTGAGCCTCACTTCCTCCTCCAAAGAGCAGGGAAGGTGGTGACCAATCATGAGGTCACAAGTCCATGCAGGCCAGGGACCATAGTGCCATATGAGACGACTTTGTCGTTGCCATGCAGTAGACATACTCACTGAAAGTGCTGGGAGCGGGGGAGAAGCACATGGAGCAGGAAATGGGGAAGGAAGGGGTTTCTGTATTCCTGGGCCCTAGAACTGGATCATCCTGAAGGCTTCTTCCAACTCTGCACTGAAAGATTCAACATTAAGGCCTATCCAACAGTGGAATGGCCTTGTGGGAGACCTCACTCCACATGGTCATCTGTCCTTCCCAGGGCCCCCCATTCGGTGGCAGGTGCCAGTTGCCTCCCCCTAAACCCTCTCTTCTTTGTACCGGCTCCCTTACACACCGCCAACCCTTGACCAACCAGCTCCAGCCCGTGCTGTTCTTACAACTCTGTCTTTAGCCAGGCCTGCACGCTGGAGTCTCCAAGTGAGTGATAGAGAAAGGATTAGAACCTTAAGTCTTTCTAATCCAGTTTATGCTAATACTACTGTTCCATAGGAATATAATACAAGTCACATGTGTGACTTTAATATGTGAGTGGCCACATTAAAAAGTAAAGAAACATTAACTCTATATACCAAAAACATCATTTCAAAATGTCATCAATAATGAACTTACTCGACAACGAGTAATGTATAAACTAGTGGTTCTATGATGAGAATTTTTTTTCCTTTTTGAAGTTGGTATTGTTCTACCCTTCTTTTCTGCTTTTCTATTTTCTTTAATTTTCTTTTATTTCTTTGAAAAGAAAAGAAAAATATGCAATATAGCAACCATTGTTAAATTTCTTTCATTCTGTTGTGAAAACCTATATTGATATTGTTTTGAGTTTGCTGTTGTTGTTTATGCCTTTTGCTTTTTGTTCTTTTCTGACTTTTCTCTTTTTTAAATTAAAAAAAAATGAACTTATTGAGCTAGATTACATTCCTTTTCCTTATCAAGTCCTGGAAGCGTAGTGTGTATTACACGTACTGGGAGTCTCAATTTGGACTCACCCCATCTCACAGTGCCCTGTAGGGCTACCTACCATCATGGACAGGCCAGTCTTTGTCCTTCCTGCTGAGTCACAGGGTGACTCAGCATAATCAGAGCTCCCTGCCCCCCCCCCCCACTTCCTACCTATGGCTCTGGGGATCCCACCTTGCCTTCCAGACTCTTTGGGGACTGGTGCTCCTCTTCCTTCTCACCTGCCCTCCTGCCACCTGCTCTGCCCCTCCTGGGGAAAACATCCATTGTCAGACAAGAAACCTTAAATAAGCGAGACAAAGGTGACAATGTCCCTCATTTACATTCAGGTTCTATCTAGGGTTTTTGAGTTGAATGGCACCTCTATCAAAACATCTCATTTGGAAATGTCAGAGTGGCTTTTGATAAGTCATCTGTCACTCTGATGGTGGCTGACAGACCCGGGCAACAGCATGGTGGTATCTAATACACTGTGGAACACATCTGTTGCCATCGCGAAGTATTTTATTTATTCACCATGGCATGGAAACCCTCTTGAGGGAAAGATGGAGTTAACCCTGCCAGACCAGGCCCCCCAAGGCTTTCTCTCCCCGCTTTCTGGGGGAGAGCTTTCAGGGCCCCAGTTGTTCCCACCTAGAGTCAGTCTTCCCATCATGGCGGAGCTCTGAGCCCTTCCTCCCATCTGCCTCAGCCTCCCAGGAAGGAATGGAGACTCTGCTACCCCGTGGGGAGCAGGGACACATCTCTGGCCTGGGCTGGGACCCCAGATCAGGGTGCTAAGGGTGCCCATCTCCGTCTTACTTGTAGACTTTGGAAACAGCTCACCTGTGCAGGGCGGAAGCTCAGCCTTCTTCACAGCCACCATTTCCCAGATGTCACTGCCCACTCTGCTTCCCTGTCCTCCCTTCCTCTTGCCAACTGTTCTTGAAATAGGAAATTCCTATTTCCTCTCAATTTCAACTGAAACAGGATTTTTTTCAAGAAAGGAACATTCACTAAAAGCTAAAGAAAAATAATACACATACCCAAAAAGAAAAACACAAAATATTAAAAACTCAAAGCACCAAAAAGCAAAGCTACAAGGGCCAAGTTTTTTCAAGTCATATATTTCTGCTCAAAATAAAAGTAGTCAAGTCCCCGATGATTTGGGCTGGGCTTGTCCAAGCAGCCTGGTCCCAGACCCTTCCTTCATCTGGTAGCCAGGGCTCCATCTCCTCACCTTAGAGGTCTCCCTAACTTCCTCCTCCCAACCTCCTCTCCATACCTTGGGGCTTGAGACTTGGTCATGCAGCCAAGCAGGCCTGCTCTGGTAGCAGCACTCAAAGGGCCTGGGCAGTCACTGAGTTAGGGGAAGAATCGCTGCTGAGGGAGCCCTTCTGGAGCTCAGTAAATGGAAAGGGCAATCCTGGTACCAGCCATTTTCACTGTCATAACTGCACCTGAGGTTACCCTGAGGAAAGTGGCCACACACAGCCAGGCTGCGGGATGCACTGTCCCTGCTCTGGGCAATAGGCTCAACCCACTCTCCATCCCCCATTCTCTGTCGTCTGGGAAGGAGAAATAAGAACGGAGACACAGGTACCGTTGTTCAGTGCAAGCCTTCCCCTGTCTCCTCTTGGGGCCATACTGTGATATCTACAAAAGTTTTAGAGAAAAAAGCTCTCACTCCAGGGCTGGGCCAACCCTGCTTCAGTTTTAGCTCTGCGTAACTTCTTGCGTGGCTCTGGGCCAGTAAGTTGCCTCAGGTTCCTCAGCTGTGAAATGACTGAAGGAGGCCAGTCTCAGGGAGACAGGCCTAATGCCGCGAGTGCTCACCTTGTGAGTCCTTTGCCCTTCTCATCCCTGTCCTCTCCCTCCCCCAGTGCTTCTAGAAGGCAGAAAAGAAACTGCAGTGAGTGGCAGAGCCCTCTTGCACCCTGGCTCAGAGAGGGCAAGTGCAGACGTGGTGAGCACGTCACCCCTCTGTCACCGGCTTCTCAGACACGGTAAAGCCTGCTCCATTGGATCCAGCCATCCTTAGAGAGGGACTGCCGCTGTTTCCATGAAGGGAGACCCCACTGCCACCATGGCAAACCCCACCTACCCAGTTCATGCTGATGGAGCATTACCACATGCCAGTGGGCTGCCACGACAGAGGGACCCGCCTGGCCCTTGAGAAGCTCCGCCTAGGGAGCAGACGGAGGCCCCATGGCTACTGCTAAACTAGGGCAGGGGCTTTGGGAGCAGAACAGGAGATGTCACAAAGGAGAGGTCAGTTGAGCTGATACTGGGAAGATAATTAAGAACTCCCCACGCATAGAGCGGAAGGACATCCCAGACACAGGTTCAAGACAGGAAAAGCACAAAAGAGAACAGCCAGCTCCAGGAGAGTTTGGGGCGAAGAGGAGAGGAGAGCTGGGGAGCTGCGCAGGCACAGGGCTGGGGCTGGAGAGCTGGCAAGCTCTCATCCCAGCACAGAGACGGTGGGGAGACTGCCCAATGCAGATGGAAAGCCCAGTTTAGGATGTAGGACTGTAGGATGGAGGCGGAGCTCTGCAAGGGCAGCTTCAGGGAGGAGAGGGGACCTTCAGCCAGCCATGAGGGGGTTAGAGCCAGTGGAGGGCGACACGACTCTAACCATTGTCCCATCTTACCCACCGCCATTCCCCTATTACTACATTGTCGTGGCAGATGGATACAGATGTGCACATCCCCACCCATACCTACTGGGAAAGGGAACGCATTTATTAAACACTTGCTGTATGCCACAGTGCCAGCAAACATTTCACCTTTAATCTTCGAGATGACGCTGTGAGGCACTAGTCTCATTCTATGAGACAGAAGCTGACACTCAAAGAGGTTAGGTAATTTGTTCAAGGTCACACAGCTAGGAAGAGGCCAAGGCAGGATTTGAACCCAAGTCTTTCACATTCTACAGGCTTTGTTCTTTCCACCATTCCTATAGTGTTTGGTTTCCAACTTCCTAAACCTGATCTCTTTTTATCTAGCTCCTGGGGTTGTGGAAGAATTTATATGACACTGATGCTGCTTTCATCGTTGGAAGGCTGTCACCAGGGTGACAGGGAACAGTAGATATGGAACTGTCGCAGTAGGAAAAATGAGGCACTAAGGAAAGCACTCCATCACTGCCCCTGGGTTACGGGCGGCCAGCGCTCTGCCTGGCGTAGGACTCCTTGTCATAATTCTGCTTCTGCTATGTCCCCAAAATGATCCTAGTCCCCTCTTCAAGCAAATGGAAGCCAGGCCTCCAAATGTACCCTGAGTTCTGAGAGATGATGTCATATTTCGTGGCAAGAAGTCAGCTCAGCATTTTCATGACCCAGCAAGACTCAAAGCAATGTGGACCGGGGGTGGGGGGCAGAGACCCTGCTGAGACGCTGATAAAGGCTGTGGAAGGTCTCTCCCAAAGAACGCACCTGTGCACACACCGACACGCCTGCATACAACTGCAGCCAATTTCCAGGCCCTCTGCAGTCCCACAGGGACTCAGGAGGTTAAGAGGCTTTCTCTGGAGCTGCAGGCGGGATACATTTATAACAGTTTCTGATCATGGCTCCTCCTGACCTCTTCCTGTCCTAAAGCTCCCGGGAAACTCAGATCCTGTCTTATTTAAAAGAGGGTTTTGGCCCCACCCTGTATGGGGAAGCTTAGCCTCTGGGTGCTGTGAGAGCTCTGGATTATCTGTGTCTGAATGGTTCAGGGCCCTCAGTGTCCACCATAGTGTGGGTGGGCTGCCCAGCCATTGGGAGGCAGCTCTGTGTCTGCCCCTTGGGACGCTGGCTTGTGGAACCCTTGGGTGCCCTGCCCTACTCAGGATTCACCAGAAAATGCTTACAGGAGAGTCTGCTGCGAGGTGCTGTGATCCTCCTCCTGCTCCCCTTGGTGGCTACTGCTGCCTCGGGAAGTGCCTGGCCCTCCCTGGTGGCGCACTTGTGATAGAGCTGCCTAATCACTTGTTTAAACCAGACATTTGGTGTGTAATGACTCCTGGCTGGAACCAGAGAAAGCCATCAACTGTCCCCTGCAGGGACTAGCCCTGGCGGACTGTGGTCCCCACTGGCCGTGGGAGCAGGGGACAGTCCCACCTGCACAGATCTAGCTATGGGCAGGGAGCAGAGAGGGTGCCAGATGGGAGGCGCTCTTAGCAAGCTGGGCAGAGAGCTGACACCTTGCTCCTCCGGTACCTGTCCTGCTACTCCCGGGCACAGATGAACCCTGACCATGAGGGGTAGAAGGGGACTCAAGAAGTGGGGTACCTGGGCTCATTCCCAACTTTGCTAGTAGCCTCAGAGGGCAGTGTCTGGGACAGGACAGGGCTGCGTGTGCCCCCACCTGTCTCCTAGCTCCAGGAGACACAATCTGGCAACACCTCAGGCTTCCCAGCCCCTGGTGCAGCTATAAAGCTAGCAGATTTGCTTTTTGCCCAGAGTTTGGTGTCTGGGGAAAGAGGCACTGGCGACATCAGCTACAGCTGTTGTTAATTATTAGTATTTTTATCTTTATTACAGGAGAGAATGGCCCCCCTGTTAGTTCCCTGGGAAAGTGAGCTGGCACCATCCAAGCTCGCCCAGGAGAGCAAGCGCCGCAGATAGAGCCTCCCAAGCCGGCCCCTCCACGCAGGTCCACCTGCTCAGCCATGGCAGCCTCTGCCTGCCGCTGCCTCCCCAACACACGTACACACCTGTGCACGGCTACGTGCACATTAGTGCACCGGAGGATGGGGCCTGGCCCCTGCAGTATGAGAGAAGGCACTGGGCCCTTGTTCCTGTGCCACTTACAGAAAACTGAGCTGTAGCAGAGCCGTGGGTGCGGGGGAAGACCCCTGCTTTGGCTGTTCCAGAGCATTCTACTGACAAGCACTTTAACACCCCTCTGTCCTTAGGCTCCTCCCAAGCAGACACTTGGTGGTGAAAAGGGAGGTCCTACACACAGGGCAGCACTTGAGTTGTAGCTTCTGCTTGTACCAGCTATGTGCCCTTGGGTAAGTGGCTTAACCTATCTGAGCCTCCGTTTCCTGTGCAGTAAATATAACAAGCTTACTCTTAAGGTTGTTGTGTGGATTCAAGTTTTTAAAATACTTTTTGAAAGACCCAGCCCATAGTAAGCCTCCCATAAATGGCACTAAAATTCTAGACTTCTTATCCTCATTTTACAGAAGAGAAGAAATTGGAGGTTGGCAAGATTGTCCCACAGCTGGCACATGGTAGGGCTGGGATTAGGACCCCTGGATTTGCATCCGGACAGATCTCTTACTGTCAAATACGTTTTCCTGGAAGACACCTGTGGTGTTGCTATGGCTTGGGTGTATTTCTGCTCACCATTTAGTTTTTCCCTGCCACCAGCTCTGTCCTCCCTGGTCTGTCCTACACAAGTGACTGCTGTCTGGGGACTCATCCAAGACATCTACCCAGAGCAGTGCTTCGTAGTGAGGGCACATGGAGAGGCAGAGGAGACCTGGAGCTGGCAGAAGATGCAGGGCCGGATGGGCAGGTGAGAAGATGGTGATAGGAAAGGATCAAGACAGCGAGGAATGAGGCAGGAGGAGTCGAGGAGTGAAGGCCAGAGATGGGGAAGGAATAGAGACACGAGCGCAGGTGAGGCTGCGTGGGCAGGAGGACCAGCTCCATTGCTGCCGTTCTGAATGCCCAGGTGAGAGAAGCCCACGTGCAGGATGCCTGCTTCCTCCTTCCTGTCACGTCACCATGACACACCCTCATGTTTAGTGGCCAGTGGTCTGAATGTGTGCTCCCACCCCAAATTCTCATGTTGAAACCTGATGTCCTAAGGGATGATTTTAGGAAGTGGGGCTTTGGGATGAGGTTAGCTCACGAGGGCAGAGCCTTCACGAATGGCATTAGTGTCCTTACAGAAGCAGCCAGAGCTACCCTGTGCCATCACCACGGGAGGCCACAGGGGAAGACAGCCTCTGCCCATGAATCAGGAGACATCACCAGACCCTGAACCTGCTGACACTGTGGTCTTGGACTTCCCAGCTCCAGAACTGTGAAAAATAAGTCTTGTTGCATATAAATTTCTCAGTTTATGGTATTTTGCTATGGGAGTCCAAATGGACTCAGACAGTGGCAAATCAAGCTCTGAAATAAAATGTAATGTGACAGTAAAAATGTGAAAATTATTATCTCAAGCCACATGTGATGGTGCATGCCTGTAAACCCAACACTCAGGAGACTGAGGCAAGAGGATCACTGTGAGTTCAAGGCCAGCCTGGACAACATAATAAGCTCAAAACTAGCCTGAACTACACAGTGAGACCCTGTCTCAAAAAAAAAAAAAAGAATTATTACCTCAACTCTGTCGTTAATACATAATTATATAATATACATACATATGCATACATATCCCATGTGTCTGTTTCTGTATGTCTATATATAGTCATATATATTATTAAAAGCACTGGCACTTAGCCCTTACT
Source organism: Dolichotis patagonum (assembly GCA_004027295.1). Taxonomy (NCBI): domain Eukaryota; kingdom Metazoa; phylum Chordata; class Mammalia; order Rodentia; family Caviidae; genus Dolichotis; species Dolichotis patagonum. The sequence goes on from PVJX010000864.1 coordinate 143,169, forward strand.
AGCTATATGATTTTAAGCAAGAGGCTTAACTTCATTTAAGCTCAGTCTCCTAGCTGTATGATGGGGATAATAGAGTCATGAGAATTGAAAAAGGTAATGAATGGCAAGTTCCTGGTGCAGGATAAGCCCCTAATGAAGTTCACTAATTTGACTGCGGCTATTGTAGCAGGACAAGGCATCTACTGTTGTTTCCATTTTAGAGCTGAGGAAAGTGAGCCCAAGAGGCCATCGTGGGGCACGGGTGTGGGGGGTAGGGGTCTTACCTTGCTGCCACGGTGCCCCATGTGGGCCAGGAGGCTTTGTGGGCATTCGTGGACTGAAAGGCATTGCCCTTTGTTCAGCAGGGCCCTCGTATTGGGGCACAGGGCTCTGGGCTGTCCTTGTCGGGCCAGGCCCATCACCTGGGGGAATCGAGGAGACCCTTAGGACCCACTGGAGCCCTGCAGGCAGTGGGCCTCTGCAGAGCTGCTCAGCCACGCCACGTATGCGACCCCGTGCTTGTTCACACAGTGAGATGGACCGCAAGGTAAGAGCTGAGGCTGCCTGACAAGATAGCGCCACTACGTAGAATACAGGTGAGGTCTTGGGTGGTCCTAATGGTCCCCATGTGGTCTCCTGAGAGATTTCTCAGTTGGCATTTGTTTGTTTGTTTTGTTTTGTTTTGTTTTTGGTGCTGGGGATTGAACTCACAACCTTGTACTTTTCAGGCAGCCACTTGTCCTGCTGAGATACCACCACTACCCACCACCACCACCACCACCACCACCACCACCACCACCCCCGGCCCTCAGCTGGCTTCTTTGCTACATACTTCTGACCAGACTTTGGGCAAGTTAGATAACCTCTACGTGCCTCCATTTCCTTATCTGCAAAGTGGGGGCGGTAACAGTAGGAGGCCTTGGAGCACTGGGCCCAGAGCTGGCCGAGAAGCAGCCTGCTGTGAATGCTGAAGCCAGCCGTAGAGGCCTGGCTCTGCAGTCGGGTGCCCAACAGCCTCTGTTAATGGGGAAGAAAGGATGGAAGTCTCTGGACTGCTGTTTGTGGGCCTCAGGCTGGGGGGAGCCAGCAGTCACAGTTGGGGTTCCCTGTGCAGTAGTGTTCATGAAGCAGGAAGGAGACCAGAAAAAGCAAGAAAGGAAAAAGAAAGCCCCAGCCAATTGTTCTCTGTCTTCTCCCAGCTCCACAGCTCCAGGGGGGAACTGAGCTGCATAATACAGTGGGATTTAATAAAATGCCTTAACTCACGAAGTTTGTCTGCTGCCAGCTCCTTAATTAAATTGCCTAATGCTGCTTTGTGATGGCAGCACAAACCCCTGTGTTTAAAGAGAGCGGTGTTGCTATGGCGCTCCCGCCAGGGTGAGGGGCGGGAGGAGCATACAGATGAGGGTCAGCCCTTCCTGCCAGCCTCACCCCCGCTGCCCGCCCCCCACAGCCACACAGGCTGCAACCCTTGGGCTCTGGTCTTCCTTCCTAGGAGAGGGTTTAATCCTTGCAGAGAATGCAGAGCGAGGGCTTTAGAAATGAGGTTGGGGATGCCTACACAGGGCAGAGCTGGGGGCTGAGGGTGGGGGACTGGCGCAGGCCTGGACATGCAGGGCAGCCCTTGGGGGCCAGGTGCAAGCAGCCATCTCCACCTCACCTGTGTGCTGTACAAACACTTAGAAGGTCTGTGAAGCCCCAGACTGGCATCTGGGCTAGGGAAGAGGAGAAAGAAACTCACTTGTTTATGGATTTTCACCTAGTTCTTCAGCACTGGGTTTGCAGTAAAACCAGCTGGGGATTCTCCTCCAAATATTTTATTATAAAAAAGAATTCTGACAACTAAGTTGAAGGAATTTTACAGTGAGCAACCATATACCCACCACCTACATTCTACCATTAACTTTTCACAAGAGTTGCCTTTTTACTTCTCTCTCTCCATCTATCTGTTCTTTATCCATCCATCCATCCATCTTATTTTTGGTGCCTCTCAGAATAAATAGCACCCTTCTCTTTAAATATCTCAGAATTACAACTATAAGGTTCACGTTTTCTTTATAGTTTATTTTTATTTTTGATAGAAAATTTGTATATACAGAAATCCTGGGAAGTTTTTCTTTAATATCATGCGTGGATCCTACCCTGTGAACACTGATTTAAGTGGTCTAGAGTGGGATGCAGGCATTGGTCTATTTTAAAAGAGCCCCATATGATTCTATGGAGCAGCCGGTGTTGAAACAGAGTGGGAACAGGAAGTGAATACTTGTCATTTTTATGTCCCCAAGGCAGAATGCAGGGACTGGCTAGGTCCATGTAGACTCATCCCTTGCTCATGCGTCACACCCCTTCCTCTGGCACACTACATGTGTGCAGCACGTGTGCGTGTTCTCTTAGTGTGCACGTCTGTGCATCCGTGGCCCCTGTGCACGTGTTGGCACCGTGGGGGGAGGTGTCTCACTGTCAAGCGTACGTGTGCAATGGCAGAATCCACATCTGTCCCCGGTGCCGTGTGCATGCTCTCACGATAATCAGCGCCCTTCTGAGGGTGGAGGCTCAGGCAGGGGAGGAGATGATGGCGCTCGTGGTGGGTGTTCAGTGTGACGGCAGGGTGCACAGGGTGCTGCTGATCACAACCAGCGATGATGTATATGGCAGCGATGGGTCTGGTGACATTAACAGAGGGTGTGGGCTGACTGTAGTGATGGTGTGGTGGTAAATCCCAAATGGTGGTGACACTGCTCATGTCACCTGTCCAGAGAGAATTATGTACAGACAGACGTTCATTCACCGCAGGGACAAGATGCCTGCCTGGGAAGGATGCTGTCTGTCTCCTGGCAGGAAGGTTGGCCTCTTGGTCACTCAGGAGCCCTGAGTGCACGACTGCAAGGTGTGGCTCCTGCAGAGACTCTGAGGGACAACCTGCGAACCTCCCCGCCTCCGGCCCCAAGCCAGGCTGGAGACAGAGCTCCAGTGCTGAGTGTGTGGATCATCCGGGACATTTATTTAGGGTGAACACACAGGCTTGGGACGCCAGCCCTCTCCTAACCGACGCGGATTTTATTTGTGGTTTCTTGTTCCCATCATGCCTAGTAAACTCTGGGGAGGATAAAGGCAAACTGCTCTGGCTCCCCCTCACTTAACCCAGGCAACGTGGAGCAGAGCCAAGCAAAGCCCCAGAGCAATCCCGACTCCTGAGCTCGCCCTCTGCAGGCCTTGGCTGGCACTGCGCTGACTCTTACTGGGCTGCAGAGAAAGGTTAAGGATGAGAGCAAGATTAGGGCTGCCAAGACACACGTACACATACACATCCTCTCTCTCTTTCTCTCTTGTAGGAAATGACGCTGAAGAGTTATTTTTAAATAACATTGTACATTGTACAACCCATTCATTTACAGACAAGAAAACCAGCAGGAAGTGGGAAGCACATAAAACTGTTGAAAATGACAATAAAAGGCCAGGGATTTAGCTCAGCAACATGAGCAGCTGCATAGCAAGCGTGAGGTTGCGAGTTTGATCCCTGGTACCAAAAAAAAAAAAAAAAAAAAGAAGAAGAAAAAGAAAATGACAATAAACACTGGACATGGTGGCGCACACCTATAATGCCAGCCCTAGAGAGGCTGAGGCAAGAGGATCGCCATGAGTTTAAAGTCAGCCTGCACCACATGAATAAGAAAAAAAAAGTGGCTATCAAAAAAAAAAAAGAAAGTGACAATAAAAAACCCTTTCTTGTATATAATATTACCAATGCCAAGTAAGCACACTCCTGGGATCTGCTGGCTCTTAGAATGGTCCTTCGTGCAGCACTTCTTGTTCACCTGACAGATGGCTCCTGAGTCTCTTCGCAGATTCTTTCCTCGAAGCCACCAGCCTGGGTGTATTTGCACAGCACTTTCAGCATGCAGGGCCTGAGTCACGCTTGTGTTTTCAGTTCATCTGTGCATCTCTGTAAGAAAGACAGAAGGTGCTATTCTTATCCCCATTTTTCAGAGGAGAAGACAGAGGGTCCTGAAGATTAAGCCTGTTCCCGGCTTCTGCACAGTTAGCAGGTAGCAGAGTGGGAACAGGAACCCAAGTCCCTGTGTGAGCTCCCTAGGCACCGCAAACCAGCAACTGTAACACCACAGAAACTTCTCATCTCCAGTTCTGGAGGCTGGAAGTCCAAACTCAAGGTGTTCAGGGCTCTCCTCCATTTGAAAGATGTGGGGAGAGCCCGACTGTGCCTCTGCAGGCTTCTGTCTGCTGGTGGTGGTAAGTGGGGGACCCACCTCAAAATCAGATCACATTCTCTGGTGCCTGGGGTTAGGACTTTAATGCAACACTTAAGAGCGGAGCACAGTTCAATCCATAACGCCCGACCCCACACCAGTGGGCTCTGCCATGCGCTGCTCATGTGCTGTGCTCTGACCCGTGCATTTTCTCCTCCATCTTCCCTCACCGAGGACAAGGTGCTCCTCCTTTAGCACAGCACGCAGAGCTGCTGGAGCACCTTCATTTTCTGCTCTTCCCAGATTATTACAAGCTACTAAAGTGGAATCATGAAATATAGGTGGGCTTTTGTCTTTTTTATTCCCAGACAGTAAAAATCATTAAGGCTTGCTCTTAATTAGTTTAATTTTGCAGCTGCTAAATATTGATTTAACCTGCACTCCTTTGTACTTGCCACAGTCACTGAATTACGCCTGTTATCGATCGCAGGCGGAAGCATTTCCTTCCACTGGCTCAGGGCTCTGGGCACCACTGGCTGTCCAGTGGGTACGTGCACAAGCGTGGAGGACAGAGAGCCCATGCCAGGCTGGAGGGCTTCCTTCCCTTGAGGAAAGGCCGCTGACCTTAGGCCAGGGGCCTGTTTCTCTTGGCTTGGCCCAGGTTAAATGGAGATGGTTAGAAAGTCAGCGGGAAGTCTCCTCATTCCATTCCCAGCTTGAGGAGAAGGACCTAGGCAGTGGGGGCTGGGAGAGGAGAGGGTGCAGGGCTGGGGTTTAGAGCCAGGCTTTGGTACTGGCCGGAGTCCTGGCTTTACCCGCTGAGTGTTCCTCAGGGTCCCCTATTCTCCCCCATGGGTAAAGGAGAGCTCATCACCCCTACAATCACAGTGTTGTGGGCGAGCCATGCAGACAAACTAGCCCAAGGCCTGTCTCCCAGTCAGGGTGTCAGTGACTACCATTATTATCATTGCCCTCGCACCGAAAAAACAAGGACCGGATTGACAGTGGACTGGATCCTCTATCTTGCCCTCGTTACTTGTTTGCTCCATAATCTTGGGCAAGTCATTTAATATTCTTTATATTAACATAGGGATATTGGCATCTGTGAGGTTCTAACATGTCTTATTTCCACTGCAATGAGATTCCATAGACTAGGTAGTGTGTAAAGAACAGAAATTTATTTCTCATAGTTCTGGAGCCCGGGAAATCTGAGATCAAGGCACTGACATCTGGCAAGAGTTACTCTCTGCCTCCAAGATGGCTCCCTGGATACCGCATGGTCTGGGAGAGAGGAATGCTGTGTCCTAACAGGGCAGAAACAGAAGGACATAAAAGCACTAGACTCTCACCCGCAAGCCCTTTCATAACAGCATTAGTCCTTGGAGTATGGGGTGCTTCGTGACCTAATACCTCTCCAAAGGCTCTACCTTCCAGCTCTGTGGCATCGGAAATTAAGTTTCCAACACAAGAATTTTGGGGCATGCATTCAGGACACAGTGACCTCAGATTTCAATTGCCAGGTGCATCCTGTCCTAAAAGGTTGTTGTTGATGGCCATGGTAGTTATGGCCCTTTTGGCTCCCTCTGCCCACAGTGTCATGTCCAGATCTCTGGCCAGCTGCAATGGCCTCTTCACCACATAGCCCACACACTCAGGCCACTTTCTCCTTGGATTCACCTTCTGCGTTTTTAATCCCAGGCCCTTTGTCCCAACACTCTTGTATCTTCTGCCCTCTGTGCACTCCCTGATCTGCTGGGCCAGGCAACACTTAACGGGCTCCACTGAAGTACAGTGTGAGCACTATCAAACCTACCACTTCTAGTGCACAGTTCAGGGACTGTTAGCAGATTTCCCCTGGGTGTTTGCCCAGCTTCCTACATGGGGCAGATTTGTGCTCTCGCCCCTAGGTTGAGTCCTGCTGCCCTTACTGTGGTAACTTTTATCTCTAATAGGGTGTTTTGTTTTAAGCTGTGAATCCTCACCTGCCCTGTCCATGCTTTGTACCCCTAGTGCCTTGGATCCATAAAGCATCTAGTTCCCAGACAGGGCTCTGTTAATGCTCCGTGGGTAAAGAGTTTCCTTGTGGCCAGAGGAGGCAGAGAAGGGCGTCTGGCATTCTTGCCAGGAAAGCTCATCATGTCTACTTAGATTTTTAGTTGAGCACATCTAGATGTCACTGTCCTTGGTTTATACAGCTGGCCCCTAGAGGTTGTTGCATTCACCTGTAGCACCTGGAGGGCCCCACCCAAAATCTGAACTTGGAACAAATTTCCCAGCTGCCCATGCTGGAGAGAGACTGGGAGAGGGGATGGCTAGGGCAACCCTGGAATTTGTGGAGAGGGCTAACAGGCCATACTCATTGCATGGGAGGGTGGAGAGAAAAGAAAAAACACCCCCAACAGGGCTCAGCTGCAACCATTTATCTGGAGGCTGCCCGAGACAGCTGACAGAGGGAGAAGGCAGCAGCCCCTGTGCAAGACCTAGGCTCCTTCTGCAGCGTGATTTATCTCTGAGCTTCATCTGGCAAACCTGCTGATGAAACGAGTCTTCTCTTCTCTCTGCCTCATCAATTTTCATTCTGATTTCATTTTCCTTTTCTGTTAGAAGGGGTCTGGCCTTTCTCTGCATTTAACAGGCCTGCTCCCCCTGCACCCTGCCTCTCCCTCTGCAGAGCAGATGGGGCCCCTCCCTGGGCCCCACCCCACCTTGCCCTGCAGCCTGGTGAGAACAAGGCCCAGCCCTCCTCAAGTTGCTGCAATCTCTGCGGGCGCCTTCCTGTCTATTAGTGCCCAGGCCACAAAGCCACTGCTCCACCTGGCCTCAGCAGCGCCCAGAGAGATGAGCATTGTGTTGTGCAGAGAGTCTTAGAGGGTGCAGGAGGCAGCGAGGTTTGGACTGTTGGGAGGGGTGCTGGTGGTCAAGGAGAACTTGCAGAGATGCGGCATAAGCTGACACTTTATAGGAATTTCCTGTTGCGTGAGAAGAAGGGCTTCTGGGCAAGGGTCCTGCATGTGCAAAAGCATGGGGACAGGAAAGAGTATTGCTTGCATCTCTCTGGAGTCATTGTTCTTCCCCCACCCTTGCATGAGCTCCTAGGGACCCCTGGTGGCTAAGAGTGAACTAGGCCCCTGGCTGCAGGAGGAAGGCTTTAAAAATGCTATAGGGAGCTGGCTATGGTGGTGCTTGCCTGTAATCCCACAACACTGGGAGACTGAGTCAGGAGTGGAATCACAAGTTGAAGCCAAGCCTGGGCAACTTGGAAATCACCCTGGAAGTCTGCCTGGTACACAAGCCTGACCTAGGAAGGGAGGCTGGGGAAGCCAGTGGGTCAGCAAATGGTCATGGCTGTCCACCTGGCTTGTGGCAGTGGCCAAAGTGGACATTTGTGGATGCTATCAAGCTGAGTCTGGGTCTGCCAGAGTGCTCCTCTCAACCCCTGCAAGAAGCGCTAGGGACAGAGGGGCTGCTCACCTCAGCCTGGAGCATCTGCAGCATGGCTGTTTGGTGTCACTAAAAGAGCTCAGAGGACTGTCCTGGGACCCCAGCCCCTGCTCTCTGTGACATCGAAGAAGGCAACTCCTCCCAGGAAGGAGTGTCAGCCTGCAGCGTAAAGGCTCCCAGGAGGAGGGTGTTCTACTCACCTAGAGACTGAGGTATTGCCAGCGAAGGATAGGGGCCTCTGATGAATGGAAGGTGGATGGAAAGGGAAGGAAACTGTACCGAGCCCAACAGTCTACAGATGTCTCCACGTTCCCTGCATGAGGCAGACCTCTCTCCACCCACAGATGAAGAATCCCAGAGGATGATCAAGATCACACGCCCTGTACAGGGTTCTGATGCTTTAACCCTTCACCTAAACGCCCAGAGAGGCAGATGGGGTCCACAGGATTTCTGAAGGGGAGCCTGAGGCAACCCCAGAAGGGTGAAGGCCCACAAAGGGTCCTGCCCAAGTCAGGAGCAGAAACCTAAGTCAGAGCAAAGAGCCTTCTTCACCTAGGAGCCAGTGGCCACACTGGACCAAAGCGGCCATGGAAGGTCAGGCAAGAACCAGGGAAGGGGACAGGGGTGTGTGTCCAGGGAGACATGCCCTGGGATGGTGACAGGAGGCAAGGAGGGCAACAGGAGTGTCAGCCCAGACACAGCCCACCTCCTAGGCAGTTGATCCCCCTGGGCTTTTGAGCTGCAAGATAACCCACGCCTGCAGCCCGCTGGCCTTGCCTTTCTTTCCTTCCCTTCCTTCCTCTCCATCTCCAGGTGTTCTCTGAGCTCCTACTGTGTGCCAGCCTGTTGGAAGAGCTGGAAGCCTGGAGCAGAGCTCCCGTCCTGAGCTGCTCACAGTAGGACAGGCAGATGGGTAAACACCAGGTTAAGATGGGGGAATACTGGGCACCACAGGAGCCTGGAAGAGGGTGATGGGGAGTCAGGGAATGTTTCCCTGACGATGGGCAGAAGCCCTGGCAGTGAGGGGAGGTGGTCCCGGCCTGGTGGGCTGGCTCAGCTTCCCCAAAGCCTGTTTTGGTGCAGTGCAACCAGACAGAAGTGACCATGGCTACCTGCTGGCACCCCCTGGCCTAATTAAGGGATAATGAGGCAGGCTCCCTTCCAGGCATGGTGCTCTCTCACCCTCTGCCAGGGCAGCTAGCAGAGCAGAGATTCCAGCCTGGCCACAGGATCCTTCCTGCCCTGGTCCAGACAGGGGTCCCTGACCCCTGGTATTCCAGAGAGGAGGGATGGTAAGCTGGATCACAAGAACCTCATCCTTGCCCAGGGCTCTCCACCCTCCCCATTGTGCCACCTGGGGTCAGGTGAGCTCTGGCACAAAAGCACAGAAGTAGGTGGACTGGTGAGGTAGAGCCTGGGGTCCCACCCTGAGCCCACATGCTGGCTGTGGGGCTCTGTTGGGTCCTGTAGTGTCCCTGAGCTTCCGTTTCTCATCTGGAAAGCACCCCCACCTTCTGTTGTTGTTGGGAGGACAGAGTAGGTGGATAAAGCAGGGCGCGAAAGGAATTCAGGCACACGGAAGCCCCCAGCAATGTTGTGTCTTCTCACTGAGACTCTGCTGCACGTCAGCCCAGCGGTCTCAGAGTCGAGAAGACCTCACTGATCTGCAAGCCCTTCTAGCCAGAGGCCAAGGCAAACCATGTATTTCCTGTCAGGTTCCTGTACGCACTGTGTGTGTGTGTGTGTGTGTGTGTGTGTAAAATAGAAGCAAACTCCTCCAGACAACATTTGTACACATGTGCCTGGAATCTCAGGACCCTGGCAGTGTAAGGCAAGAGGATGACAAGTTTGAACCCAGCTTGGACCACTTAGTGACTTAGACTCTGTCTCAAAATAAACAGTGAAAACTGCCGGGGATGCAGTGCAGTGCGAAAGGCCCTAAACTCAATCCCCAATATTAAAAAAAAAAAAAAAAAAAAAAACACAGAAAAAACAGTCTGGCTACATACGATGCACTCTGACATCTTCCGTTCTAGTTCATCTTTTTAAAAAAAATGCAGATTGCACCCACTTGAAGTTGTTTTCATGGCCGACCAGTGGGCTGTGTCATGGCTTCAAGGCAGAACCCCGCCAGCACCCTGCAGGTTCTGGAGGCAGAGAGATCCATAGCAAGCCGTGCTTTTCTCCTGGGGCTCACAGCTCAGCCGGGCAGACGCACAGCAGACAGTGAGGACAATGCTGCAGGTCTGCTCAGAGGGTCTCTTGGGCAGCTGTGGGCGTAGCCACCCTTCACTAGGGAGACTGGGGAAAGCCTCATGCAGGAGGTGGCATTCAGAATGGGCTTTGATGGCTAAAGAGGAGTCTAATAGTTGAAATTGGGGGAAGCCATCGCAGGCAGAGTGAGAGGCCCGGGACGTGATGGAAGCAGCAAGTCTGGTTTAGCAGAGTGTGGCCGTCTGGGAAGGAGAGGGTCCTCCGTGGTGAGCAGGAGAACCTGAAAGAGGGCACTGGAAGGGCCAAGACCAGAAACGAAAGAGTAGGAATCAAGATGGTGACTTCCAGACTTGGGCACTGGTGAGAACTGGCACTAAACTGACAGAGATGGAACAACAGAACCCAGAGCAGGCTTTATGGGAGGAGATGTTGGCTTACGGTAGACTAAACAAGTGAGGAGCTTGGAGACCGCCATGGTGGAGAGGTCTGGGGAGAGGCAGGGGTGCAGGACTGGCCCTTCCTGCCCGGCCAGCTCCCATCTGTGCCCTCACCTAGCGTCTCAGAACTCTAAGTGCACAGGCAGATGGAGGTGGCCAGGCCATCTTCCTGGCTCACAATGACATGGCACACCCCGGCCAAGAGGATGCCAGCCAGAGCTTGGGTCCTAAGGCCTAGAGCAGTTTCCAGACCGAGAAACTCTAGAACAAGGAAGAAGGCTGGGTCTCTCTTCCTGGAGACCACCAGTGATATGTGAGACCCTGAGGAGCTGTGGTCCACGCTGCTGCAGGAGTGAATTTCAAGTTTTGTAATGCCAGAGTCACTGAATCCCAAAGACTCAGTCTCAAATTGTGATGGCAAAGGAAGGGGAATTCTGAGCTTTGACCGATGACAGTGGCGGACAGGACAGATGGAGGCCACATATTGATGGGGCAGGGGCAGGTAGGAACCTTTTGGAGAGCTGGGATTCACCTCAAAGACCTGGGGGGCGTTGTGCTGGCATCTGCGTGTGGATCAGGGTCCTGTGTGCACGCTGCTGTGTGCATTTTACACCTCCATGATACGTTTCAAAAAGTATTACAAAAGGTGAGGTGAGGAGGGGGGAAGGGCAGTGATGGGGGACACAAGCACATCCTACCCCTCACCTCCTGTGCACCTCACAGCAGTTCCCCATTTCCCAGCCTAGGCATTTGAGCTCCCAAGGTTAAGTGCATAGCCCATGGTTGTAGAGCCAGGCTCAGTCCCTGATCACAAAACTCAGGCCCCTTCTACATGACTATACCTCTTTGCATAAGTTATTTATGGAATAAATTGAGGCTCTGGAGGACTAGAGAAATGCTAAGGTCTCCACCAGCTCCAAGGATCTTGTTGTGTGTGATTAAATGAGAGGTGGGAGGGCCCTGCTCACCTCCCAGGGGACTGGAGGCACCTGCCGCGCTCTTGGCATCTCACCCACCCAGTGCTTACCTGCTGCTGAGGAGGTTGGAGTTTATCAATGCTACACTCGATTACGTTGCCCATTTGTCTCAGCAGCTTGGGGGGCAGGGGCTGGCACTGCAGCAGGCAAGGCCAGGCAATTGATCACCTCCTGCCTGCCGTCCTCCCTCTGGACACTCAGTTCCTGGGACTGGGCAGGGTGCCGGGAAGGGGTGGAGAGAAAAGCAGGGAGGAGGGGAGAGAGAGGCTCTGCTTACACAGCCACCTCCATGCCCCCATCCCGAGGCTCAGCAGGAGCCCTAGAGCCATGCTGGAGGTGGGGCCAGAAGAGAAACCCAGAAAACAAGGTTCTGGCTCCGACACAGTGTCTCTGAAACTCTGCCTTAAATGGTTGCTAAGGGCTTGGTTTCATGGGTGTAAGAGGTGAATTCCACACTTCCTGTTAAATCCAGAGACGCTTCCTGGAGGAAGGGATCCACCTGGGCTTGCACAGCTGGCTCTTCCAAGAGAATAATTTGTCTTTAGAGTAAGGCGGCCAGCCTGTGTCCCGGCCTGTAGTTCCGCGGCTGTGGTCTCCTAGCCAGCCACTCCCTATGATCAGCGGGCAGGCTGAGGTCTGGGTGCAGCTGCGGCTCTTTGTCCCTGCAACTCCAGGCCCAGCAGCACTCACGCAGGAGCAGCCCCCACCATCCCTGTATCATTCAAGCCTGCAGGCAGTTGGGGCAGATTTGCTAAGGACCAAGGGGGATTTGCAGCTGAGGCGGGTGCTCCAGACACTCTGCTCCTGTAGGGCCAGCACTGATCCATGGAGATAGGGCTGGAGGGGCATCTTAAGGAGTCAGAGACCCTGAGTTCCAATCCCGAGCCCTCCATGCAGATGCTGTGCAACCTTCTGCCAATCACTTAACCTTTCTGTCAGTTGCCTCCTGTGCAAAGGAAGACTAAACAAGCCCTTCTTTGCTTGCATATTGCATGGGTAGGAGAACTGACTATAATGTACACATGTTCTATGTTTCATTACATGCACCAATTCACAAGTCCCGGTGCTTGCTAGATCCTACACTTGGTTCTCTGGGGCCCAAAAAGCATGGTCCCTGCAGCACGGAGCTCACAATCCAGTGGGGGAAAGGGAACTTGATAGTCTGAACTGCCGCTCACCCAAGCGGTGACAGCGCAAACACAATTTGCTTTCTCTGCAGCTTCCCAGTAGACATTGCTAATAGGCCCGCATGAGTGGGCTGCGTGCAAGACAGCCTTAAACGGCAATGGCAGGTGAGTGGGCAGCCCTGAGCCCCATCACGGAAAGGGTGCCGTGCTCGAAGCCAGGGGAGGACTCGCCTGTGCCTGGGCCATACCTTCGAGTCAGAGGTAGTAGAGAAGAGTCCTCAGCTGCTGCCTCTCTCTGGACCCCAAAGGCCAGCCCTAGGCTCCTGCCCAGCCAGGGGAAAGGGACCAGGGCTGCAGCTGTTAAGTTCCAGTGGTTTCCTGATAACTCTGCACAGCCAAACACTGACTCAGCTCTTAGAACCAAGGCAGTGGAGGAGGAGAGGGAAGCCGGGCTCAGGGAGGGTCTGAGGGTCGGATACTCCCTGCAGAGCCCTCTCCACATGCTCTGCCCTCATCTTCCTCTCAACTTGTGAGCCATCTTGAGCTGGCCCCATCATTTTCAGTTTGAGTCCTGCCTCCCCAACTAGCATGGCACTCTGTGAAGGTGTGGCCAAGTTATTTGTTTCTGCTCATAGCCCCAGCCAGCTTGGGCACAATGCTGGCCCTAGTGCATAAGCTCAGTGGAGGCTTATTAAGCCCTAAGATCCAACATCTCACCTTGGGAGACGCCAAAACTGGAAGGCAGCCAAGATTTATGGAGTTCCTACTAGGTGTAACACATTCAACCCACTTAATTCCAATGAGTCTTATTTTATGCATGAGGAAATAGAAGCTTGGAGCAGGCAAGTAACTCTCCCCAGGCTAGCAAGTGGTAGAAGCTGGTTCTGAGTCCTGAGCCCTATGGGGGTGGCCCTTCTCTCTTGTGCCAGGTCTAAGCAAGAGTCAGTGGTCCCTGGTGTGTGAGCATGACAGGGCCACAGCTTTGTATCCAAAGCCATGACGGGAACCCCTCAGAGTCCCTATTTCCTGTCTACCCACATGGTACACCACTCAGTTCCCTCCCTGTCCTCAACTCCCAGTCACTGCTGGATAGCTGGATTCTCCAGGCTTCTCCTTGCACACGTGTGCAGGCGTGCATACATGTGTGCACATGTGTTTGTTTACCCTGAGGTTTACCCTGTGTCAGCGCACACACCCCTACGCAAACCTCTGCGCCTTTCAAGCCACGGTTGTTTTTCCCACCTTCAGAAATAGCTGCCAAAGAAAGTGGGAAGTAGTCAGATGTGCACAGGCCCGATTCTCCCCTGCTCGGGATGGGTATCCCACTCTGACTGCTCCCCTGTCCCTCATCCTGGAAGCAGGATGAGGCAGTGAGAAACCCCTCTGCCCTCAGGGAGGCACCTGAGACCCAGCTCCAAGCTCTCTCAGCTCCTTGGTAAGGAGTCCTCACCCCAAGGAACAGGAATGGGCACCAGCTGCTGCTGCAGCCAGTGCACCCCAGATCTTCAGGGGCCCAGGACACTCTGGGTCAGACCTGGGGACAGAGAAGAAGGAAATGGCCCAACCTCCAGACTGGTTAATGTTTCTTTGTTGTTGCTGACCATCTGTATGGCTTAGACCAAGTCCTTTGACCTCTTCCTGACCACGAACGCTTGTAGACCTGTAATGAGGATTAAATGGAATGAGATGTTCAGTGTCTGAAGAGTCCTGGACAATAGTATGTGCTTGATAAGTGTGTTTGCACTTTTTTGACACCTGTGGCTGAAAATCTGCCTGGAATCTGACCTCCATCCAAAAGCTAGACCTGGTCTGAGGAGGGAACCCAGAGTTTGGCCTTTTTTGTTTCCATCTTTGGTTCTAGGCCGAGGCAGGCCCTGCCTCCGGGAAGCCTGGCCCTGGGGCCTCAGAGAAGAGCTGGGTTGCTTGGACTCTGGATTGGGGGTGGAGGGCCTCCTCTGGATGAGCTTGAGTCCTACAATAAACCCTAGGGAGCACCTGTCCCATGCTACAGGTTCAACCACAAACAAGGCAAGCCTCTAGCTCTGGGTTGGGGAACCTGTGGCAGAGCCCTCTCAGCACATGAGCCAAGTCACCCCAGCATCGCCCTAACAGCTGAGCATCGGATAACCTCGCACATGGGGGCAGTGCTGCACTTCGTGATAAATAAGTGGGTTTCTGCACGCCTAGGCAAATCCTGGGCAGGCCCGCCCTCTTCCCCAGCCTGAGATGATGTGGGGCCAGGTCTGTTGTCTTTCAGCTGAAGTCCTGGGCGGCCCATTTTATATTGGGTTGGGTTTGGTTTGGCTTTTTTAATGGGCTCTCACGCTATAGCCCAGGCTGGCCTTGAATTTACTGTCTTCCTACCTCAGCCTCCCAAGTAGCTGAGACTCTAAGCATTTACCATGGCACCAACTTCTGTCCCACATTCTATCCCACCCACAGCAGGGGGTGGGGTCTTTTCCATCTACCCAGTGAGCCAGAGAGGGAGGGAGGAAAGAGGCAAGAAAAGTTAGAGAATCTATTCATCATCTCTCTGGGCTCAGAAGATATCTCCAGATGACCACTGTTCCAGCTCACCCATGTTGCTTCACACACACGCACACGCGTGCACACACACAACTTCCTCTGAGTCATCCCAAGGCTCTTCCCCAAAGATTCACAGTCACTTTGCATAGGTTGTAGAAAGACACTAAAGCCATAAGGATTGTCGGGCAGAACCCAAGAGGCCTGGAGCCTCTGCTGCTCCTCTGGCTTCTTGAGTGGAACAGGGGAGGTTCGGGTGGAGAGATGAGAGTCTGCTTCCTGCCTCCACCTTAACTCTGCCTCCTCTCCTTCCAGGGCTGCCTGTGATGGGTCACGGCAATGAGGGAACAGGCCAGGCACTGGTGCATGAGAATGAGAAACTACAGCCAGGAGGGCACCAAGTGATGCCTACCCAGCCTCACCTACGATGACTGCCCTGGGAGGGTGGCTTCCTGGACCCGGGCAGGGCTGCTGACCTTAACACTGCCAAACCCCGAGAGCAGGACGCTGGACTCTTCCCGTGGATGCTCCCCTGTCCTGCAGCTCCATCATGAGGCTCCTCGTGGCCCCCCTCCTTCTAGCATGGGTGGCTGGTGCCACTGCCGCTGTGCCAGTGGTGCCCTGGCGTGTGCCCTGCCCACATCAGTGTGCCTGCCAGATCCGGCCATGGTATACGCCCCGCTCCTCCTACCGCGAGGCCACCACTGTGGACTGCAACGACCTGTTCCTGACAGCAGTGCCCCCTGCACTCCCTGCAGGGACACAGACCCTGCTGCTACAGAGCAACAGCATTGTCCGCGTAGACCAGAGCGAGCTCGCCTACCTGGCCAACCTCACGGAGCTGGACCTGTCCCAGAACAGCTTCTCGGATGCCCGAGACTGCGACTTCCGGGCCCTGCCCCAGCTGCTGAGCCTGCACCTGGAGGAAAACCAGCTGACCCGACTGGAGGACCACAGCTTCTCCGGGCTGGCCAGCCTTCAGGAGCTCTATCTCAACCACAACCAGCTCTACCGCATAGCTCCCCGGGCCTTCGCAGGCCTCAGCAACCTGCTGCGGCTGCACCTGAACTCCAACCTGCTCAGGGCCATCGACAGCCGCTGGTTTGAGATGCTGCCCAACCTGGAGATCCTCATGATTGGCGGTAATAAGGTGGATGCCATCTTGGACATGAACTTCCGGCCCCTGGCCAACCTGCGCAGCCTGGTGCTAGCGGGCATGAGCCTTCGGGAGATCTCGGACTATGCCTTGGAGGGGCTGCAAAGCCTAGAGAGCCTCTCTTTCTATGACAACCAGCTAGCCCGGGTGCCCAGGCGGGCCCTGGAGCAGGTGCCGGGGCTCAAGTTTCTAGACCTGAACAAGAACCCAGTGCAACGGGTGGGGCCAGGGGACTTTGCCAACATGCTGCACCTCAAGGAGCTGGGGCTCAACAACATGGAGGAGCTGGTCTCCATCGACAAGTTTGCCCTGGTTAACCTCCCCGAGCTGACCAAGCTGGATGTCACCAACAACCCGAGGCTGTCCTTCGTGCACCCGCGCGCCTTCCACCACCTGCCCCAGCTGGAGACCCTCATGCTCAACAACAACGCTCTCAGTGCCTTGCACCAGCAGACGGTGGAGTCCCTGCCCAACCTGCAGGAGGTGGGGCTCCACGGCAACCCCATCCGCTGCGACTGTGTCATCCGCTGGGCCAATGCCACGGGCACCCGCATCCGCTTCATCGAGCCACAGTCCACCATGTGCGCTGAGCCGCCTGACCTCCAGCGCCACCTGGTCCGAGAGGTGTCCTTCCGGGAGATGACAGACCACTGCCTGCCCCTCATCTCCCCCCGCAGCTTCCCCCCGAGCCTCCAGGTGGCCAGTGGAGACACTGTGGCCCTGCACTGCCGGGCGCTGGCTGAACCAGAACCTGAGATCTACTGGGTCACTCCAGCTGGGGTTCGACTGACGCCTGCTCACATAGGCAGGAGATACCGGGTATACCCCGAGGGGACCCTGGAGCTTAGAAGGGTGACTGTGGAAGAGGCAGGGCTGTACACCTGTGTGGCCCAGAACCTGGTAGGGGCTGACACCAAGAGTGTCAGTGTGGTGGTTGGCAGGGCTCCCCTGCAGCCAGGCCTCAGAGACAGGGGACGGGAACTAAAGCTCCGGGTGCAGGAGACCCACCCCTATCGAATCCTGCTGTCCTGGGTGCTCCCCCCCAACACGGTCTCTACCAAACTCACCTGGTCCAGCACTTCCGCCCGCCAGGGCCAGGGGACCCCTGCTCTGGCTCGCCTGCCCCGGGGCACCCACAGCTACAACATCACCCGCCTCCTGCAGGCCACAGAGTACTGGGCCTGCCTGCAAGTGGCCTTTGCCGATGCCCACACCGAG
The DNA here is from genome assembly GCA_004027295.1 of Dolichotis patagonum. NCBI lineage: Eukaryota > Metazoa > Chordata > Mammalia > Rodentia > Caviidae > Dolichotis > Dolichotis patagonum. The sequence goes on from PVJX010000864.1 coordinate 160,446, forward strand.
TTGGCTTGTGTTTGGGCCAGGACTAAAGAGGCCACTCCTTGTCACAGAGCCCTAGGGGACCGGCCTGGGCTCATAGCCATCCTGGCTCTTGCTATCCTCCTGCTGGCAACTGGGCTTGCAGCCCACCTTGGCACAGGCCAACCTGGGCAGGGGGTGGGTGGGCGGCCTCTCCTTCCAACCTGGGCTTTCTGGAGCTGGAGTGCCCCCTCTGTCCGGGTAGTATCTGCCCCCCTTGTTCTGCCCTGGAATCCAGGGAGGAAGCTATCCAGATCATCAGAAGGGGAGACATTGTCACCACCATTGTCTCAAAATTCCTGAAGCTCAGCCAGTTCTCAGCGGTAGAGAAACAAATAGGACTACTTTTTACCAAAAGGGAAGCAATCTGGGCTAGATGCCCTGCCAGGACAGTGGATGGACTCATGTGCTTGAGGCCTGGCAGCTGGACCAAGACAGATGGGGCTCTGTGGTTCCAGGGGGCGCTCCTGTGACCTCCGAAAAGTTCCTCTTACCTGTAGGGGTCCTCTGCTGCCACTGAGGACTGCCTCCAAGGAGCAGGAGGACTCTGGCTGGAACCTCCCACTTCTCCATTCATCTGCGCGCCCACAGGCTGCTGGCCTTCTGCTTGGCTGTCCCCTGCCTGTGCCCCCAGGCCCTCGGCCCGCAGGCTGCACCCTCGTCCTCTTCTCTTTCTTTGTACAGTCTCAGTTGCTTGCTCGTTCCCCTCCTGGGCGAGGACTGAGGAGGCCTCTCCTCCCCATCTTAAGGGATGGCCTCCAAAGCTGGCGTGGCCCCTGCCGGATCTGAAGGACATCTAGGGAGAGGGATACCCAGGGCTGGCTCCTCTCGGCAGCCTGGGCTCTTTGGAATTGACTTTCTATAGGCAATTTTGTATCTTTGTGGAGAAACGTGTCACCTGCCCCCAACCCAATTCACTGTTTTCTCCTATTTTGTAAAAAATAAAAATAAACAATAATAACAACATCAGTTAGAGGGGAAGGGAAATGAAAGGAAAGAGTCTTTTGCATACCAAGTCTGCTTTGGGGTCATTTCAAAGCCTGGAGGTGACAGAGGAAGTGAGGGTCTAATAAAAGTGAGACGAGAAGGGCAGGGTAGTGTTTCCTTTTAGGTTTGAGTTCTGGCTTCTGGGTCTGCTCCAGACCCCGGAGAGTCCCCATAGCTGTGAACAGGGGACCTGGGAGAGGAGGGGCAGGGAGCAGGAGAGGCTGATGGTGACCAGCAAGAAAGGCAGGCACGGAGAGGGCACTGAAGACAAGCAGAGGGTGGGAGAGAAACATGGAGACAAACCCAGAGATGGAGCAAGAGCAGGAATTTCCATCCCAACCATGGTCACCCATTCTTCTTTTCTGATAAGTAATTAATGTGCCAGTGCATAGAAGCACTTCCTGGCCTATTTTTAATTAAACAAACCCAAGCGGCAGAGTCCTGCAGAGAACTGCAAATCATCCAGACAGCAAGAACTCTGGTTCACGGGGGCACGAGGGGAGTATGGGGGGCAGAGGATTTAGGGCAGGGAGGACTCCGGGATAAGGGAACTGCTGCCTTCGTTCCTTCCTTCCATCTTGGTATAATCTGCAGTGAGCCTGGTTTGCTTATCTAGTGTATTTCTTTTAACTGATTTCTGAGAACCAAATGTGATGGGGAATGAACATCTGTTGGAAAACCAACAGAGCCAACAGTAGAGCAGCTGCCTCGAGCCAGCCGAGGGGCAGCGCCAGGACCAGAGGCCCCTGAGCAACGGTGCTCTGCTTCTGAGATGGACTCGTGAAAAGAATGGGCTTCCTGAACCTGGAAGATAGTCAGTCACACACGAGCCCGGGAGTACCACTGGATGTCACAGAACACACGTGGAGTAGGCAGGGCCAGCAGCCTCTCCCGGGATGAGGCTGCGCACACCACTCAGGCTCCCTGCCCTGCCGAGGTCTGCACGTCTCTGAACACAGAGACCTTCACTGTGGCCTTGGCTGTCAACCTGCACTCTGCACCAAGGCTGTGTCAGCCGAACATGTTGGCTCTATAACATGCAAAGTGCAGTGGACTTGGCCCCTCCTATACATTTAAGATTGCTAGCTCATCTTAAATGCTAAATAGGAAACAAGCTTTGTTTCTGTGGGTCTTCTTTTTTTCTTTCTAAAGCACGAGGGATTGAACCCCAAAATACTCTAGCACTGACCTATATTCCCAGTTTTCTTTATTTTTGAGATAAAGTTGTCCTCAATCGTCCAGGCTGGCCTTGAACTTGCAATCCTCCTGCCTCTGTCTCCCCAGTTTCTGGGATCACAAGTGTGCACCCCTGTACTTTTCTGTTTCTGTTCGAATCTTAAGCTGCTATTTAGGGTCTGTCCCTTATATCCATGGAGATGATTTCGGTGCCCAACCTGAATACTGAATGTATTTGTTTTCCCTTCCTAGTGATGCCACTGGGAAATTCCACCCTGCCCTCTGCATTTTTATCCGTGGCTTGGATTGTGGCGCACACTTGGGCCAGGAGATGGTTCTGAGGCTCCTCCCTGCAGCCTTCCCCATGCCTGACACTCTCCACTCATCAACAGGTCCACAACCAACCACCAAAATACACCATCCTGCAGCCCCCCTGTCTGCAGCTCATCTGCAGGGCTGTCAAGGCAGACTTGGTGGTATGCGGTGTCAAAATGAGGGTCTAGTGAGTCTGTGGCATTCCCAGAACTCTCAGCCTAGTCACTGTGACACAGCAGTAGATGAGACTGGCTGATCTAGCGTGGATGGCCAGTTGGGACTTTACGAGCCTAGCACTGAAGTCCTGTGTTGAAGTTTCCCTCTCGGTCCTAGGAAAATGAGTGGGTGGGCATACTAGGGTAGTGAGCTCCCAAGGCAACCCAACCTGTCTTCCTCCCACCTTTGCGAGCAACCAATGCCTGAAGAACCACAACTAGAAACTAGGGATACAGATGAAAAGTGCTGAGCCCAGAGTTCTTGCATTTGAGGGAAAGGAGAAAGCTGATGAGGAGGAGAAATTAGTAAAATCACTCGATATGTTAGATCATGATAAGTACTGCAGCTGGGCTTGGTGGCGTACACCAGCAATCCCAGCACTTGGGAGGTTGAGGCCAGCCTGGGCTATATAGTGAGTTCAAAGCAACCCTACATGACAAAGCAAGACTGTCTCAAAAAGGAAAAAAAAAAGGAGAAAATAGGGATGAGGAAGGAAGAGAGGGGGCAGGGGGTCTTAAACAGGGTGATCACGCATGGTCTCGCTGGGCAGACTTAGAGGAGAGAACCACACAGTTACTGTCAGGGGAAGGGGGGCCAGGCCAGGAGAACAGCCAGGGTAAAGGCCACGGGCAAGAAGGCTGCTGTGCTGGGACCGGGGGGGGGGGGGAGAGTAGCCTCGAGGTCAGAGCAGGACAGCAGCAGCAGCAATCCTGCTGGGCCTTGAGGGCCACGTAAGGGCTTTGGCTTTGCCTTCCAGGAAGAGGGGAACCACCTCAGTGTAGCTCGCATGGACTCCATCTGGCTGCGGGATTGAGAAGACGGCACAAAGCTTTGGGGTCCACGGGAGCAAAAGTGGAGCAATCAGTTAGGAGACTCTTGCAGACCTAATCTCAGAGTTCTTCCAGCAGTTTTCCAGGGCTGGACACTAAACACATCTCTGTATTTTCTGAGTCCACCCTTGCCCCCACTTTTGTAAACTGAAACCAAAAGTATTCACAGGCTTCTCACCCTTCTCCATTTCTCCCAAGTAATTTGTGTCAATTCAGGCTCTGCCGTCATACCTGCAGGGCATCGGGAATGATTTAATTGGCCTCAACTCCATTCGAGTTAAGTTTGTGGTCAAAGCATGTCCTTCCCAGGGACACAGAAGTGACAGTAGCGAGTTACTATCCTGCCCTTTTCTAGCCATGCAACGCTGTCTACCTTCCCTGAAGATGACTTTACCAAAGGGCATCACAAGGGTCCGATCACCTGTCCGCTAGCCTGCATCACACGGTTCTGACCCATCTGCACGACTCCTCAGAACTCGCCCCTTGTTCAGGAGCCCCCTCCCCGTCTTCTGCGGGTTGGCAATGACATCTAACATAGACTCAGCGCTCACCGTGTGCTGGCTGCCGCTGTAGCAGATTTCACAAGTACCGTTTCGTTTCACTCACAGCTACCTTAGAAAGTAGACTGTTATCCCCATAGGATAGATTTAAATATCAGAACTCAGAAAGGTTAAAGGATGTCAAGTTTACACAGCTGGCAGGTGGCAGAGTCAAGATTTAAATGCTGTCTGATTCCAAGGGCGCTGTCGTAACCAGTCTGCTTTACTGTATTCAAATTCACATGCTTTAAAAGTATGTCAAAGAGTCTTTGAGAATTTTAGAACTTCTAAAATATGTGCATTAGGGGGCTCCCTGCACAGCCACTTTTATTTTTAGATACTGGGCTCTCAAAAAAATCCTCAGGATAATTTGCAACTTCGTTGTCAGGACTTTCGTACTGAAACCTCTTGAATGATATTCTCTTGAGAACCACAGCCAATGGTTCTTTTCCTCGAAGCTTTTAAACATGCTTTGGCACAAGTCTGACCATGCACCCTCACCTTTTCGCTCCCTGGATTCTATCAACTCTAAAATTCGGCAGCGGCTTCCTCTGGAGGTTCCGATCACTCTGTTGCTACTCGGTTCTTCTTTGCTGGTCAGAATTAAGACTGGATCAGCTTTTGTCCACAGGCTTGCTTTTGTTCGGAGCCCAGATGTCAGCTAGCAGATCCAGGAGATTCTGAGCCAAGGGCACCAAGCAGGTGTCTAGAAGGCGGGACTTACCAGCATCACCACTTCCCTGGCTCCCGGGCCCCGTCCCGTGTCAGTTAGGAAACGTGGGCCCCACGCCTCCTTGCAGTCATGGGACTTGTTTTGTTCTCATTCCACAAAGTTGTCCTGAGGCAGCGGCCTTTCCAAAGGCTGCTTCTGCTCCTTGCTGACCTCCCTGTAGAGTCACAATCCGTGCCCCCACCCTCTCCACCACTACTGCCTACACTTGTGCTCCTCTAAGGTCCTTCTGCAGTCCCTAAAGAACCCAGAGTAATAATAACCTATTCAGCCTAAGTCACTGAGCTATTATGAAGAATAAATGATGAAGTCGTTTCAGCAGTGAGCTTAGGTATGTGCCACAGTAGACCACACTCTGCCCTTTTTATGTGTGGCATTGGGGATTGAACCCAGGGCTTTCACACTGAGCTACACCCCCAGCCCTTTTACTTTTTTAAAAAAAAATTTGAGATAGAGCCTCTTGCTAAGTTGCTAAACTTCCCAGACCAGTCTTGAACTTGTGATCCTCCTGCCTCAGCCTCCCATATGTATTATTCTTACTACATAGGTCAAGCTTGGCTTCTTTCTTTCCTCCTCACAGGCTGAAACCCTGGCCCTCTTTGATTCCTGAGGGTGGTAACCAGAGGAAGAATAATTCCCTAGCACTTCCTCAACCTACTGGTGTTCTCTTGTTGCTGAGGGAAGCCACCATTCTCAAACCAGAGCAGTAGGCCGTCCTGAAGGAAGACGCACCGGCGCCTTTTGCATGCACCGGGCTCGAAGTGTGATGATTGGAAATTTCTACAGACAGAGGGCTGGGAAAATTTAAATACCTTACCTAAGGTCACACCATCAATAAGAGTAGAGCTAGAACTTGAACCCAGGTCTCTAATTCCAAATTTCCACGCTCTATTCACTTGGCACCCTGCCTTGTGGGCAAAGCACAAGGAAAGAGGCGGGCACACTCGTCTCAGGGGTGTGACAGCAGGAGGGACAATCAGGCCACCAGCAGGAAGTGCAGAGCACAAGGAGCCAGTATTGCTTGCACTGATGAGGATAATAGGAGCTGGGCACGTGGTGAGCAAGAACAGGAGGCAGCAGAGTGATCCTCGGGTGCCTGGGGACAAAGCGACCAAAACAGAGGACCCACCGCTGAAGAATACCCACTGCACTGCTCCAGAACCCAAAGGCCACACTGTTTGGTAAAATCCCAGCTTTCCCAGCAGAAGCCAGCCGCCAGGAGCACCAGGGCCAGGCCTCTGCTTTCTAAGCCCAGCATTAGGCTCTCCATTCTCTTTACAGCAAGTGGTGGAGAGGGGACTAGAGGCAGGTCCGGGGCAGGGCTGGGTGAAGAGCCAGAGGGAGCAGAGGGATGGCCATTCTTCCCAGGAGGTCAGAGGTGGAGAGCCCGGGCCCCTATGAGTTGCTGGCTACTCTGTGTGTATGCATATGTGAAATTTTCTGGAGAGAGAGCGCCTTGGGTTTGATAAGATTTGAAAACGGGCCGAAAACTCAGGACCTTTTCAGGACTAGTGCATTAGAAGGGCTGAGAACTATCCTCACAGCTGCAGGATGGAAGACACCAGCCGAGAGTTGCTTGGGGAAACAGCCACCCACAACTCCCTGAGGGTCTGTCAGGGAGTATTAGATTGATGAATGTCTACCATCTCCACAGCTAAGTGGGATTCGGGTTTATGCAGACACTTCCTTTAAAGTAGGGAAACTGAAGAGAGGACCCAGCACCTTCGTTACAAAGCAAGGGCTCCTGCGTCAGCTTCAGCCTTCACCCAAAGGCTCCAGCTTTTAGTCCCACAGCTTCCTGCCACACTCTGCCACAGCAGCTCCATGGATTCCCCGCCCCTGGGGCCAGGCGAGAGCTCCCCTTGCCCATCACCGACACCCGCCTGACCAACATGTGCCAAGGAGGACCGAGGATTCTCCCCAGCACCACAGAAAACTAGTTCAAAGCCTTTCTCCACTTTAGTCTTGGGTAGGTCAAACTCACTCTAGTCCTCCTCTGTGCTCCTTCCTCAGAGGAGTTCCTCCTCCTCTGTGCTCCTTCCTCAGTTCCTCCACTCTCTGACCAACCCCCACCAGCACGTATGTAGGTGCATGAGCCATGTGCTCACATGCACAAATGTGTGCTTGCACAAACCCACAACTTCATAAACATCATAGGCAGCTCTGCTCCAGTCCCTCATTCTGCACACCATCTGCCAGAAGCTATTTAAACACCTAATAATGCCATTTTAGCATGATGCCTGGATGATTTGTCCTTTGCTTCCCCAGGGTAAGAGCAACTGCACCCCATCTGGTGCAACTTTGCTACAAGCAGAGGCGGAGAAAACATGGACCAATGGCTAGCAAGGGACCCCAGGGGCCACCCCACCAGCAGTGCATTGAGTCAGCTTCAACCAGAGGACCTAGAGGTCTGGACAGCGGCAAGGCACCGGATTCAAATCTGTGCTGTGACCTGGTTCTGCACAGTCCCTTGAGCTAATAACTAAACCCCCACCTCATCAATGAATACGGGCGCACAGCCCTCCCTTCATATGCCGCACTTGCGTCATAAGCACCACAAGGGAGGGTAAAACGCAAAGCAAAGCCCCAGAGGTCCTCGTCCCTCAGTGCAGAGGGCGGCTTGGAAATTGGCGTTTCTAACACAGGTTCCCCAGGGAGGGGTCCGAGGCCCACACCCTGAGAGCCAGGAAGCCACCTCGTGAGCGTCCCGTGAGGATTCAGTCAGGGACTCTGCACAGCACCTGGCACACAGCAGTGACTCCCACCCTTGGCCATGCATTGCAGTCACGGGGAGCTTCAAGCCATCCCGATGCCCAGCGCCGCAGACCAATCAGGGCGAAGGCCCCAGAGGGGAGAGACAGGCAGCGCCGCTTCCTAAAGCCTCGCAGATGACTTTCACCCAACATCCACTGGCAAGGGTAAGAGTGACCGTAAGAGCCCAGTAAATTGAAAACCCCTCTACAAATAGGTTAAAAAGCCCTGTTCCTCCTCTCCTGCTTCTCCCGGGCTCCGTCTTCCACTCAAGCTCCCACGGGAGGAAGTTTGACTCCGGCTTTGGCGTGCAGAGAGCGTGCTGCGGACCACGGAGAAGCGAGGAACAGCTCCGCCCATCCGCGGCTTCACCACACAGTCAGGCGCCCCCTCCGCGCACCCCTTATCAGCCGAAGAAGTCCTCCCTGTACCTCCAAGGTGCTCGGGGTCAGGGATGAGTAAAACTCCCAGCTCTGTTCTCAGGAACTTGTAGCATAATTTTTAAAATGTAGAATAATAAGCTCTTAAGATCTGGAAGAGGCCAGCCCCACCTCCCACCCACCGCAGTTCTTCCCACCTCCCTGTCTCCTCACCCCAGCTTTAATATGTCTAGTGACAGGAGGCTCACTACCCCACAAGTCAGCCTACCCAGCTTAGCAATTCTGTTTGTTAGAGAATATTTCCTTAGACAACCCCACTCCTCTGTGACACCCACTTGTTAGCCCTAAACCCTGGGAGCTCCTCCTCCCAGGCTTCCCCACCTCGGGATGGTAGGGAGAGAAAACAACAGGAAAGGCTGGGTGTGGGGGTATGCACCTGTAATCTCAGCACTCAGGAGGCTGAGGCAGGAGGATCACCGTGAGTTCGAAGCCAGCTTGGGCTACAAAGTGAATTCAAGGCCAGCCTGAACCACATAGTCGAACCCTGTCTCAAATAAGAGAAGGCACATTCAGAACCACCACCAAGGGATCAGAAGGACATTGCAGGGCCCCTTCAGGGAGCACTTACTCTCCGCTTCTCCCAGGCTGCGCTGCAGACCAGCACAGCACAGAAATACTCACAACACACCATCCACTTTCACCTCTCACTGCTACACACTTTCAGCTGAACCCTAGCATCTCTCCAACCTAACCCATATGCCAGAGGCCCTCACCAGTCTCCAGGAATTGTAGGTTGTTACCACCACACACACACACACACACACACACACAGACACACACACACACACACCATGTGAACCAATCACAAGGTAAAATTGCATAACTGGCCCCAAGAAATGCAGATTTTAATCAATCAACGTTACACAAGTGTTCAAAGCCACTGAAAAAATAAGAATCTGGGGGAGATGAATTACAATGAAGAAGAGAAAATCAACAGCATCATGGCACAATATGTACCTGCAGAGCAAATGATCTGGGCATGAAAAATCAAGAGAAACCTATTGGAAATCAATGAAGCACTACAGTTTTGTTTTGTAGTACTGGGAGCTGAACCTAGGTGCACTCTACCACTGAGCAACACCCCCAGACCTTTATTTTTTGTTGTTGTTGCTTGTTTTGATACAGGGTCTTGCTAAGTTACTCAGGCTGGCCTCAACCTTGCAATCCTTCTGCCTCAGCCTCCTGAGAAGGTGGGATTACAGGTGTAGGCCACCCTTCCCACCTGGCCAGCTGCAACATTTTTGCAAAAATAAAGATCTTTTTTCAGATCATGCTGTAAAAGTCAAATAGGCATGGTGGTGCTGACCCTATAATCTCAGTGCTTGGGAGGCTGAGGCAGGAGGCTTATGACAAATTTGAGGCCAGCCTGCAAGGTGAGTTCAAGTCCAGGCTGAACTACATAGTGAGACTCTGTCTCAGCCAAAAGAAAGAAGACAAAGAAATGGTGTTTCACCACAAAAGGTTTATCATCTGACTAGGGAGTCTAGCCTTGCCCAATAAAATAATTTCTGTACCGTGTCAGTGATGTAAGCCAGCAATGATCAAGAGTTGGTAAGGAGAAAGCAGGCTGAGAGCTCAGGAGGGACCAGTGAAGACCCGCACGGCTGGCGGAGGCTTTGCCCAGGAGAGTGGACCGAACCTGTTTCCGAGGGAGCTCAGCAGCCCTTCCACCGCCCGCCTTCCTTTCCGTGTCCTCTGTGGATATTCATAGATCCTCAGCAAGAGATTCCCAAAAAGCTCAGGACACCCCAGGACACGGAACACACCAAGCGCACTGAGGAATTCAGTCGCGAGGGTTCTTCTCACGACCTCAGGAGCACAGGCGGCAGAGGAGGGCTGAGGGGAGGTGGGCACCGCCCGGCCCCCTGAAGCGAGCGAGGGACGAGGGCACCACTGAGAAGCCACCCAGACCGCAGCGCCCCCTCCAGGCCACGGGGAGCTGCTCCAACAGGCGCACGCCAGGCGCGCTCTTTGCTGGCGCGCTTTGCTTCCAGCAAAGGGGTGGGTGGGGGCAAAGTCACACCCGGGCCACAGGGGATCAGCGGCCTGAGCAGCCTCTCTTCTCCACGCTGACGCCACCCCCCCAGCTTTGCCCCACACCCCACTCACGCCCCCGCTCCAGCCCGGCCCCAGAGAGACGGAGGCAGAGCAAGGAGGCAGAGATGCCCTAGACTGCGCAGCGTTCAGGGCAGCACTGCGCCTCCCGCCTCTTGGCCTCCCTGCTAGTCATGGAGGAGACGTAAATCCCGATTAACGGCAAGAGGGAAGGAAGTTATTACAAATACGCGCAGAGGAGGGGCAGTGCTCGAGTATGGAGAAGGTGCCGTCAGGTGACACCGCAGTGGTGACCCTTACCCAGGTGGGAGTCAGGTAAATGTCCAGCTGCCTCGGTGTCCCCACCCGTCCCCTGACAAGGCGAAGGGTACAGGGGGAGCCGGGCCCCTCCCAGAGGAGGCTCAGGTGTGGGGAGTCTCCGTCCGGTTGACCCTTTCTTGTTTCCTTGAAAAGGAAGGATGCCTTTCAGTTTGCAGAACTGCAGCCCTTAAAGAACTCCCCACCTCCACCCCAGCCCCAAGGAGCTGCCCTGCCACCTTCTGTCTCTAAACTCGACTGTTCGTGCATGTCATGTGCATGACGTCATATAGCGCGTGTCCTTTTGTGACTGGCTCATCTTGCATAGCACAATGTCCTCAGGTTCATCCATGTAATCACGCATCTCAGAAGTCCCTTTTCAAGGCTGAATAATGTTCCACTCTATGGATAAATCGCATCTGGTTCATCCATCATCTGTCAGAAGGCGTCGTATTGCTCCCTCCTCCTGGCTCCTGTGAACGCTGCTGTGTGCACTTGCATGGGCAAACCCTTTTTCAAGACTCTGCTTTCAATTCGGAGTGTGTGCCCAGAGGCAGAGTCGCTAGCGCTTGCGGTCATTCTGCGGCAGCTTTCTGAAGAACAGCTTACTGTTTCTCCTAGCAGCACCCAGGGGCTCTGAGGGCTCTGGCCTGCTCTGCTGCTGAAAGCACCATTGAGAGGCATGAGAGCCAAGCCTCGAGTGGGGTGGACAGACTGAGGTCCGGCCCTTCCCTGCCGTCCTTTCTGCTCCTGCTTCTGTTATGGAGGACCTGAGGGGGATTCAGTCCCCAGGAGTGGCGCCCTCTAGCGGGCCTGAAGGGAATGGCGAAACCTAGGGGCTTCGGAGGCAGTGAGGGGCACCAAAGCCTCTTGGCCGCTCTGCACAATACTGGGGGTTGAAGGGGAGGGTGGGCTGGGGACAGGCGTGGAAGGTCACCGCCACTTTGCCCGGGGCCGCTGCCGTGCCTCCTGCCCAAGCTTTCTGTGGGAACTCGGCAGCCAGAAGCCTCGGGGAGCTCCAATCTGCTTCTCTCACGTCACACCTCCCTGCTTAAGACGCATCAGAGGCTCCCTTCTGCCCTCAGACTCAAGTCCCAACTCCTAGGGGTGCAGCGATGGCCCTTCACTTCCTGCCCAGCTGCATCTCCAGGGTCTCCCTCTTCTCTGACGTCAGCCTCATCAAACATACCATACTCACTGCGTCTGCCAGGCCTTTGTACACAACCCCCACCCCACACACACACACAGCTTGAAACATTCTCACCCACACCAGGCTCTCATCCTCCTCTACCAGCTTCTACTCATCCTTCGGGACTCAGCCTAGATGTCACCTCCTCCAGGAAGCCTTCCCTGACCTCCTCCCAAGTCATGACCTCTCTTCAGCCCCCCTACAAGGGCTTATCATGGTTTATCACACTGGGGACTTCCCAAAATACAAGGCTCCATGAAGATAACAGAGTCTTGGCCATGTTCCTCCTTGTGCCTAGATCTCTGCCCGGTCTGGAGTCCTTTTCTGAGGAGTGAATGAGGGAATACATGAGGCTCAGGGTCTGGGCTCTCACTCCTGCCTCCCTCCCACCATAGAACTAGGGAGCGCGCCAACGTGCAGCCACATCGAGCTAAAATTGGGCTTTTATTCTTGCCTTCTGGCCGTTAGTGCCTCCCCAGAATTATGGGAAAATAAGGCACAAAGCGGGCAGGGGCCTCGTAAGCGAAGCACAAGCCCTCCAGCTCCGTTGGAAAGCTGCTTGAAAGCTCCGCACCGCCAGCCGCTTTGGCGTTATTACCACCCCTGCCCGGCATCTGGAGCTTCTTCAAGCCCCGTCCTGACTTCCTGGCTTCTGACCAGCAACCAAAACCTGGGCCCCGTGGCCCTCAGCAGCCCCAGCCCCGTCCACCTCCTCCCCTGGCTTCCAGACTGCGTAATCTACAGCCACCTCCCTGGGAGCAGGCTGTGCCAGAGGCCCAAGCGCCTGGTGTGACAGTGATGAATCTCTCTGCACTGGTCTCTAATTGGCTGCTCCCCAAGGAGTGTGGGGACTTAGCAAGACTAAACTCCCCTCCAGCATCCAAATCCTCTCTGCAGCTGAGAAACAGCAAGTCCCTGGCTGGGAACGTTCTGAGGGGAAGAGCAATGACTGGGGGGAGGAAGGCAGGAGGATCCATCCAGATGCGCCAGGGCTCGCCCCCCGGGTCCCCAGCCTTACACATCCCGGGAACACAAAGCACTAGGGAACTTCCTGTGAATGCTATTGCCATTATCACGCTAACTAAACCTGTGTGGCACGCAGAGCCACACAGGTTTCCATCTCTACTCATCCTTCAGCTCCTGTGCCAGCCTGGACAGGTAGGAGGGCAGGGTAGGGACTTATAACTACAGGACTGTCATTTATGACATGTTCCCTGTGAGACGGGTTCTGTACACACTGTCTTCGCTCCTCTCCACAAAACCAGGAGGCAGCGAGTTACTATTTCCTTAACTTAAGCCCTATACCAGTTGAGGATTTTTAGTACTTACTATTGAGCATCACATTCATAATGCCATTGTATGAGTCACTGTCCCGTTGCTGAATCATTTTACCCAACACTGGCAACTTAAAGAAAAGGTTTACTTTGGCTCACGGTGTAAGGAATCTAGTCTATGGTCGGCCGATTGCAAGGCAGAAACATCCTAATAGAAGGGCCCGGCAGAGGAAAGCCGCTCACCTCATGGCAGCCAGGAGGCAGAGACACAAGGGAGGAGCAGGGGTGAGAATGTGTCCTTCCGGGTCACAGTCCCAGTGACCCACCTGCAGCCAGGCCCCACCTCCGCTGACAGCACATTCCGCTGTAGTTCTCCAGCGGCTTAGTCCCCTGTGAGCGCTGCACCTCCGTGATCTAACCACCTGCCGAAAGCCTGGCCTCTGAACACACGAGGTTTTGGAAGACACTTTAGATCTAAAGCTAACGTCCATCACTGTGGTGTATTTGGTCTTGTTTTTGTCAGTTAATAGAATACATTTGGGGCTCACAGTGAAGCTGAGCAGGAGGTACAATGTTCCCCTATATCTCCTGTTCCCAGACACACACACACACACACACACACACACACACACACCCCATCACCAAGACTCCTAGCCAGGTAACCCATTGGTCACACCTGATAAACCTACAGGGGGACATCACTGTCACTCAGAGGCCACGGTTTACAGCATGGCTCAGGCTTGGTGCCATGCTGTGTGTTTGGACAAATGTATGGCAGGTACCCGCCACAATGGTATCAGAATAGTTTCGATGTCCTAAAGTTCCTCTGCTTGGCTGGAGAGTTTTAACCTCATTTTATAGGCAGAGATAGTGAGGTCTAGAAAGCACATGTGACTTACCTAGTACCAGGCCCAGGAGGTTTCTAAGCCATGCCCTATCTTCCTCTGACACAAAATCTGGCCTTCTCCACACAGCCAACCAAGGGCAACGCAGGACGGGAGCCTCAGATGCCCACCCAGGGCCAGATGTTATGAGTGGCTCCCTGTCCAGGCGACAACCCCAGCACCTGCCATGGCCAGGGCACAGACCCAGCCTGGGGTGGTTGGAGCAGAGATTCCAGAATGCGGAGCTATCCTTCAGTTTAGAGGTGAGACCTTGCCGCCCAGGGTCCCTGGGACAGAGCCAGGCTTGGAGCCCAGCAGGTCCTCTCTGCTCCATGGAGAGAAGATGGGAGGAGTGGGCACGAGTTCAGAGTGATTAGAGTGTCTGTGTTCTCGGATGCCAGAGGACCCAGCCCAAAGCCCTGGGACCACTCAGTCCTCTGCCCGCACAGCCTGCCCAGGCTGAGTTTGTTCTAGTTCCAGGCGGATTCCACCAAAGGCTAGATTTACCCAGCATCCGGGCTCTGCACTCCACATCCCTTAGAGGAACCCAAGGGCCACAAATGTAGGCACTCAGTCCCTTGGCCTTGGCACCAGGCTCTCACACCTTCTCCAGGGACCTTGCTCCCACCATAGTCATGACGAACAACTCAGAGATGGCAGCCAGCGCGCAAGAGGTTAAGCGACCAGCCCATGCTCTGCACTTCAGGCTGCAGTCATCTCCCCAGCTGGCGGATGGGAAACACAGAGCTCAGAGAGGTTAGGTGATTCACCCAGGGTCACACAGTGCAGACTCTAATGTAGCCTTCTTCCTTCTTCCACACATAGCCTTGCTTTGAGGTCAACAAAGCAGGGAAGGTGTTTCCAGTAATAGGCAAGACACCAGGCTGCTGAATGTGACGCCTGGAAACACAAATGCATGTGATAAGAGAGAACACGGTCTTCCCGACACCTCCCTCCAGGAAGAGAGAGCTGGCAGGGGACAGGGACATGCAAAGAGCTCTCTGAGGATCACGGCTCTCTGGCTGCCTCCCTCAAAGGCCTCCATGGGGCTGAATAGCATGGCAGGGGGGCAGAGGGAGGGGCCTCTCCCACACCATACCCTTGGGCTCCCCCTCCTTGTCCCATCTGGGGATGTGGGAAGGTCAAAGAGGTTTTCTAGGACTTTCTCTGCCCTCATTCCTCTGCTGCCCATCAGGAGCCCCGTTAGCCCCTAATTAGGAATAAATCTGAGGCAATTAGCGGGGGCTCTGCAAGAGCCATTATTAGAGAGCAGCAGCCCCCAGCACTCAGGCAGGGGGCAAGGGGGCCTGCCCCAGTGACACCCAGGCCTGGAGCTCTGTGGCTTCCCTCAGCCTGCCCTGTGGTCCCCCAGCTCCCTGCTTGTCCCTCACCCTGAGATTGGAGGGCAGCGGAGGAGGAGGGGACCAGCTCATGTGCAGAGCTCCTCTTGGCCTGAAAGAAGTGTTTGCAGTGAAGTGAGATTCTGTCTCTCCCAGAGTCAGACCAGAAAGGTCCTGAGAGATGGGGCTCACGGCTGCTCTAGCTGACGCTGCCCCATCGTGCTTACACACACGTGCACGCACATGTGCACAGGCTCCACTCCGGAAAAGATGGTGGCCCAGCATCCACCCTGCAAACCAGGGGGCCCTCCAACCCACACAGCCTCCCCCTTCTCCCTTCCTGCCCGGGACTTGGACGCAGGAACCAGAACTGGACCTGACCCATGCCAGACGGGAGGTAATGACCCTGAAACTGCCCTGGCCGGACCTCAGCCTGCTCAGCCTGCCAGCCACACTCCAAGGACACCAGGAACTGCAGCTCCTTCAGCAAGGGCACCCCGCATCGGGGGTCCGGGTGGGCCCTGCTGCACCTGTCACCTAGGAGACTCGTCTTCAGCAGGCGTGAGATGACAGTGGAAGAGCGAGGAGAGGAGTTCGCAGAGGTCTTGGAGGGGAAACTGAACAGGGCACGTGAGTCACAGGGAGGAAGGTTTCCCCTCAACATGGGAAATGTTCTGACAGCCAACGCAAGCTAACAATAGCACAGGGTATCTTGGGAGGTGCGAGAGCTCTGTATTAATAGATATTCACACAGGTTGGCACGGTGTTTGAGAGCTCAGTCTTTGGAGCCAGATATGTCTGGCTTCGATTTCTGCCTCTGTCATTTGTGAACCGTGTGACTTTGAGAAAGTTACTTAAAACTCCGTTTCTTTATTGGTACGTGTTTGTGATAGTACTTATCCCCTCAGGTTTTTAGGTTTATATGCAGTCAATGCATAGAAGGTAACACACCTCATAGTGGTAAGCACATGACAAACTTTAGCTAGAGCTATATTTATAAATAATAAGCAAAGGCTAAGTGGTTCCTACTCAGGGGACGCTTACAGAACACTTCTCAAGCCATCACTGGATGCTTTTGTCATCCACGGCAGCAAGATCGCTCTGCTCTGGCCACGTTCACCAGGAATCTGTTCCTGGAGCAAAGGAACAAGCGTGCAAACAAACAGACCAAAAGGTCTGCAGGCCTGCAGCCTTCTGAATGATCAGTTAGTGGAGATCCTCTTTCCACTAGGAATGTCTGTTTCAGGAAGATAAATCATAACCCTGGAATACATAGCAAGATCTGTCTCAAAAAAAATGCATGTACTTTATAACACAGCTTCAAAATACATAAAGCAAAAATGACTAGAGCCACAAAGGGAAATGGACTATATGCAGTTATAATCAGAAATATTAACACTCTTCTCTCCATACTTAGTGGAACAAGTAGTCAGAAAATTAACCAACAGATAAAAGATTTGAGCAACACTATCAATGAATTTGACCTAATCAACATTTTCAGACACTAGCTGGCAACATCAGAGTGGACATTCTTTCCAAATATACATGAAATATACGTGAAATTTTTGTCGTCTTGGCCAGGGATATAGCTCAGTGGTGCAGCGCCTGACTGGCAAGTGCGAGGCCCTGAGTGTGATTCCTGACACCAAAAAAAGAGAGAGAGAGAGAGAGAGAGAGAGAGAGAGAGAGAGAGAGATTATCTTCCAGACCACACAATAAAAGTCAATAAATTTAAGTGGCTTTAAATCACGCTAAGTAGAGTCTATGACCACAATGAAAATAAATTAGAATCAATAATAGAAGGTAAACTGGGTGTGAAGGCACAGGCCTATCATCCCAGCACTTGGGAGGCTGAAGCAGGAGGATTGCTGTAAATTCAAGGTCAGCCTGGGCTACCTAGTGAGTTCAAGGCCAGCCTGCACTACATAGCAAGACCCTGACTCAGAATAATAATAATAATAATAATGAAGGCAACTTAAAAGTCCTTGGATGTTTGGCAACTAAGTAAACTAAATAACATTCATTTAAAAATCCACTGGCCAATGAAAAGGAAACTTAGGAAAGGAAATAAAAACACCACATATCAAAATTTGTGGGATGCCACTAATGTCGTTCTTTAAAAAGTTTATAGCACTAAACACCCATCCTAGAAAAGAAGGTCTCCAGCTCTTTGTCACTGTCCCGATGTAACGATGTGCTTTATATCCCACCACAGACTCTCACGCTCTGAGAAACATATCTTGGCCATCTTCAGTCCACGTAATCTAACACACCACCTGGTCCACCGCAGGCTCCAGAAGCTCCACTTGACCAGAGTTCCAGCCCACTGAACCCGTGTCACGGGAGTCAGTGGATTACCGTATGGACCTGGGTCTTCCTTTCTGTTCCATTTGGAATAAACAAAATTCTGGCCCCATGACGTGGCCCTCAGAGATGGACCCATCTCTCAAGCCCAGTCGGTGAGGAAATGCAGACTCAGCCCCCTGCCTCTCAAAAACCCCCTGAGCTCTTCCCCACTCCAGGGCCTTTGCACTGCGGCTCCCTCTCTCCTCAGCTCCTCATGTGTGTGACTCCTCTCACTGTTTTGTTTCCGCTCAGAAAGGCCCTGCTGTTGGTACCATCGCCCTGATCTGACCTCCCCAGTGGGACCAGTCTTGAAGACACTCAGTCAGAGCTCCCTGTGGTCATCCTGTCTCCCTGGCCATAGTGAGGGCCCTCTGCCCCTGGACCGGATCCGGACAAGAGCATCACAGAAAGAGCACTGTCAGGAGACTCAGGTCCTCACTGTCTCTGAGCGCTGTCACAAAGATCCCCAAAGTAACCCTGGTTCCTGTGCATTTTTAAATTCTTTCTCTCTTTTCTTCACTCCTTTGATCCTGTGAACTGTCCCTATCCTTCCAGACATCTATTTTTGCTTAAGTTTCCCAGAACCGGTTTCTAATTCCTTGCACTAAAAAACTCCGACACACAGGGCCCTGTCCTTCGTCACCAGCTGTTTAGTCGCTGTATAACACTTTTTGAAGTCTAAAATGGTGTTTCTAAAATGCGCTGACATGTTTTCTGTCTGTCTCTGCCACTGGAATGCAAGCTCTGTGTCAGCAGGGACCTCTTCTGTCCTTCTCCCTGTCCCCGGCACCTACCCAACCCTGCCACAGGGCAGGGACCCAGAGGAAGGCGCAGGAAGGTGAGCAGTACCTCCTCGCAAGGTCCAGCCACGCTGAGCACCTGACTGTGACAGGAGGGGAAGGACAGGGCCTTTCCCAGGGGCTCCGACTCCAGCTCAGGACCCCGAGCCTTAGATTCCAACACCAGATCTCCTCCCCTCCCCCTTTGATCTCTGCCAATCCCTCGCAAATCTCAAGCAGTGTCTTGTAAATCTTTAATTACAAGAAAATTGCAACCCAACCAGCAAGCACAAGAACAGCGTTGATAAATATTTAAAATTGCTACAGCAGCAGATCTGAAGGGATTAGGAAAAGATATATTGGAGTGACAGTTATTAAACACTAAATCCCAGTAAATGTTACAGAGCAGATAAATAATGCAAACTGCTGACAGCCGCTCTGTGGCTGACAAGACAGGAGAGACATCTGCTAGGGGACACGGTGTCAGGAGAGGCAGCGGGTCCCCATGGACTGTGGCAAGGGGATTGAAGGAGAAGGGACAGCCACGGGCCTAGCTGTCTGTCCCCTGGAGGCATATCCTGCTCCAGGGTTCTTCAGCATCACTACCTAGCTGCAAGGTTGGTGGATGGGAAAAGAAAGAAGGAAGCGAGGAAGGAAGTGCAGAAGGAAGGGAAGACGGAAGAATACATGGAGACAGCAGCTGTCTGCCAGGCTGTCCCCGGAGTCTTCCCAGGACTCTGGAACTGGCCTGTTAGAATTTCCACCATCACACAGCCCTTCGGAAGGAAAGCAGTCAGCCTCCTTCATTCACACCTTCGCCCTCACTTCTTCAGTCCTTACCCACTCATTCACCGTTCACCTCTTCCCCTGACGCACTGATGGACTCACCCATACATTCACTAGTTTACGGATT
Organism: Dolichotis patagonum; assembly: GCA_004027295.1. Lineage (NCBI taxonomy): Eukaryota > Metazoa > Chordata > Mammalia > Rodentia > Caviidae > Dolichotis > Dolichotis patagonum. The sequence continues at coordinate 179,522 of PVJX010000864.1, forward strand.
CTTTTGTGTATTTAGTCAGCAGTGTATGCACTGGTTTATTTATGAGTTGCGCACTTACTAGCCAAACATCTATGGAGCATTTCTGGGGACATTACAGAGCTAAGTAAAATCCAGGCCTTGCCCTCAAGATCGGAAAGTCCAGGATGAGTAGAGACCAAGCTTTGAGACACTAGGCAGGGACGGGACTGGAATGATAAAAATACTACAATATAGTAATCTCTTGGCATTTGCAGGGTCCTAATTTGCAGTTTGACTATTTAATAAAAAACCCACAAAATTCTGTAGCTGCCAGAGATTTACACCATTGTTAAGATACACATTTGAATTGCACAGGTGCCGAGGCTGTTGTACAGAACCGAGGAAGGCACGTGGCACGGTCTGGAGAAGCAGGGAAGGCTTCCTGTGGAGGAGCTGCCTGGGCAGCAGCTGGATACCAGGTGTCTGGCTGTATTCACTCAGTTATCACAACCCCCCTGCCCATCTTAAGGATTTAAGAAACCAGAGATCAGCTTGCCGAAGGTCACAATGGCAATGGTAGAATAAAATTAGAACCAGAGACCAAGTCCCAAGCCAAGTGCTTTCTTTTCCACTCAACTCCCCTGCCCCAGGGGCCCCGCCATCTACCTCTCTACAGTGAAGAAATGCAGTGAAATCCCTTTTTCACAGGACACAGAGACAAGGTCCTTTTCGTTGGACATATTTATATCCTATAAACATACACATTTTAAGTGTACAGTTCAGTAAACCTAGACAAGGCCAAGGTACACACCATCTGAACCAGGGTATACAATAGTCCCCTCACCGCAGAGCGGTTCTGCCAGAGTCCACCATGGTTCTGACTTCTATCACCAAAGGTTTGTTTGGCCCATTCTAAAACTTGTATAAATGGGCCTCCTGGATGAATGGCTTCTTTTTCTTAATATAGTAAGATAATGTTTTTAAAGGGATCTTGGTAAGAAGCTAAGGTGATTCTCTAGAGATATCTTAGCAGTCAGGTGACAGATCACCAGTGCTTGGTCCTTACGGAACTACACAAGTGACAAGCCTGGTTGACACTGCCCAGGCTGCCTGAGTTCCTACACCCCTAGGAGGGATCTGCCAGGTGGTGCTAACCACAGTCACTCAGGGATTGGGTTCCCGTATTCTGGATCTGGGGGGCATCTGACCTTCCTGCTGCCTGGCCTATTCCTGTCTCCAAGTGTATGGGACACGCCGGTCTATGTGAGTCACCTCTCCCGCTACGCTGGGCCTCAGGGGGCTCTCTCCAACCTCCTCGGCAAGCAAGGCTCACTCCTACCTGGTTCTGAGGTGCCCCTGTGAGTCTGACTACCCCGTCTTCTCCCACACACCTTCCGCACGCCTCCAGGAAGAGGAATCCAAAGCGGTTCTGAGGCTCATCCCCTTCTGCAAGGTCCTGGGGTCATCTTGGCTCAGACTTTCTGGAAGCTTGGTGGGTTCTAAGGTAGATACTGTCTTCCCAGGCGCTTCCAGCTTTGCACACTGTCTCTGACAGGCAAGCCACATTTGTATGCTGGAGGCTACTGTGTCCTCTGTTCTGAGCTGAGAGTGCCTCTGCACCGTCACAGAGCAGCAGCGCATCCTTCATAGACCGAAATGCTGTGACTCACCAGCAAACAGGCTCACTCAGAACCGGTCCCGTCAGCAGCGGGTGGGACGTCCAGGTGCTGGGGAGAGCACATTCTCCAAGCCCCTCAATTATATTTTCACCACCTGAGAAAATCACTTTCATATATTACGACTGTACGGCAGGATTTCCTGATCCAGGGATGTGGGGAAGCTGTGGGAACTCCCCAAGTGTCTGGAACAGAGGAGACCCCTGTGGTGGCCAGGGACTGATCAGAAGCAGGATGGGAGCAGGGACCTCAGGGACCTCGACTCCAGTGCACTCTGCTAAGAAGCAGAGGGGCTGGAGCTTAGGGATGATGGATTGAATCTTTTTCATTGATGTCCTAGACATCTCAGAAGTAATTATCTGAAGCTTAGGCTGTCTCTTCCTCAGGAAGTGTAATTCTAATGTGCCCTGTGGCATGCTTCCAGCACATCCCTGGAAGAGGACTCAGGCTCTGTCCCACCAATTATCTGCCTTATATTGCTCCTACCCAGAAAAAGGGGCAGCCAGCACATGACAAATGTCCTTGTTCCAGAGTGCATCAGTCAGTCAGTCAACAACCATTAAGGTGCCTGTTAGAGGCAAATGCTGATTTTATTCACTCTGAGCTTTACTCATCTACTCTCTCATATTATTACCTAATTGTCTCTATTTCTCTCTTTCTATCAGTCATTCATTCAACAAAAACATATTATTTCATTGGAGAATCAACTCAGTACTCTAAATAGCACTGACTCTAGAGCCAGCAGGTCTGGGTTTGAGCCCCTACTCTGTTACCTTGGGAGGCCTCTGATACATCATCTGTAGACTGGCCAAAATCAAACACTCACTTGTGGAGGTATTGCAGAGATAAGATGAGTTAAATGCCTCGCCCTGTTTGAGAGGGTTTGAACCACATGTGCTAGAGATGATTTTTGCTATTAAATTAATAGTTATCATCACACTATGGAAGGCACAGTGCTAGAGATAAGGCCAAGAAACTCCACCTGCCCACAAGAAGCTCAGGTCTTGAAACTGACCTGAGGATCTGGATACGTGGGAGGGTGGAGAGACGCAGGAGTGGTGAGAGATCGCAGGAGGAGGTGGCACTTAGGCTGCACTGACCTTCAGGGCGTGGCCCTGGGCTGAGCTCCTAGGGTCTTTGGGAGGTGGCTGGGCCAGTAGCAGGTGAGGTCTGAGGTGGGAGGTCATGGCCAACATAGGCGGAGTTTATAGAGACCCTCCAGGTGCAAGGCAGGGAGGCAGGAAAGGAAGCCATGTGGGGAGTCAGGTTGACAGACCATTGGTGTAGTCCCCAGAAAAGGAGGCACACAGCCAGGCATGGTGGCACATGCCTGTAATCACAGCAGCCTGGGAGGTGTGAGGCAAGATCATAAATTCGCCTAGTCTGGGCAATTTAGCAAGACTCTGACTGAAAGTTTAACAATTTTTTTAAAAAAGGGCTGGTGATGCAGCTGCATGTGAAGACCCTGGGGTCAGTCCCAGCACCATGAAAAAGAGGAGGAAAAAAGTAAATACAACATCGGCATCATCCATGAAAGAAAATAGGCTGGAATTCATTGAAACCAGAAGCTTCTGTTCTATGAAAGACACGGCCAAGAGAATGAGGGACCAGACACAAATAGAGAAAACATTTGCATAAGCCATGCCTAATAAAGAGCTGTTATCCAAAATATACAAAAGAACATTTAATATCAGCAAGAAGAAAACAGCTTGATTTAAAAAGTGCATTAACAAGCACCTCACAGAAGATGACGTGATGATGGCAGATAAGCATGCAGAAAGATGCACTGTGTCCCGAGGTGTCAGGGAGGCGTGAATTAAAGTGACAATGATACACCGCTGCACACTCAGGAGGACGTCCAAACACTGACAGCAGCAGACACCAGTGAGGATGTGGAGCCACCGGAACGCCCATCGCCGCTGGTGGGAACACAGTGTGCTGCGGCCACTTGGGGAGAGTCTGGCAGTTTCTGACAAAACGAAACCTTCTTTTACCATAGAATCCACCAACTGCACTTTCAGTATATACCCAAATGAGCTGAAAAACTGTCTGCATGAAAACCTGAGAGATGTTCACAGCTTTATGCGTCATTGTCAAAACCTCGAAGCAGGCAAGGTGTCCTTGAGTCAGTGGATGGATAGGAAACCGTGGAGCATCGTGACAATGCAGTGTTTTTCAGCACTAAAGGGAAGCAACCAACCCGTAAAAAGATGCAGAGGAAGCTGGAAGCATATTGCTAACTCTAAGAAGCCCATGTCAATCACCCAACATTCTAGAAAAGGCAGGACTGTGCAGACAATGGAGAGGGCAGTGGTTGCAGAGTTTGTAGAGGGAAGGATGACCGGGAAGAGCCCAGGGGATTTTGACAGCAGTGTGACTGCCCTGTTGACCCTGTAAGGTGGGTGGGTGAGGATCTTTATATACCCATCCAAACTCATACACTGAACACCCCCAGAGGGGACCCCAAGGCAAGCTGTGGACTCTGAGCAGTAATGGGGTGCCCGTATGGGCCACCCAGCCCTAACAAACACGCCAGTCTCTCAGAGGGTGGTTGAGGCAGAGGCAGTGGGAGAGCAAGGACGCAGAACCTCGCTGTACCGTCTGCATTTCTGCTGTGAGCCCAAAACTGCCTTAAAAATAAAGCCTCGCTGGGGATTTAGCTCAGTGGCATAAGCACCTGCCTCGTAAATACAAGGTCATGAGTTCAATCCCCAGTACAAAAAAATAAATAAACAAACAAATAAAAATAAAGCCTCTTAGCATCGGCAGTGAGGAAGGAGAGATAAATTATGGATGTGAATGAGGGACCCGAGTGGGGAAGGGGTGGTGGATGAGGAACAGGCAAACCGATCCCAGCTTGTTCCCAGCCCCTGGGGCTCCAGTGTCTCAGAGGGTCCACCAGAGGCCTGCGAGTGAGAGATTCCCTCTGCCATATACCTCTGGGCTTTGAGGGACGTGTGATACACCCAGGTAAGAGGTACCCAGCAGGTGTTTACATCCCTAATCCTGGAGTGCAGGGAAGCCACGTGAATTTGGGAGATACAGCATACAAAAGATGGGTTTAGCCATGGACTATAAGCCATTGGCCTCCAGGACAACATGAAGAAACAGAGAACTCAATGGGCCAGTTCCCCGCAAGGGTGTCCATTATGGCCTAGATGAATGATTTGGAAAGGCTCCGACTCCGTCCCTGCACCCCAGCCACCCCTCCCAGCTCCCTTCTGCGGCTCCCATTGCACCTCCTTAGCTGTCCCCATAAAAACCAAAGCAGCCTGGGGCTCATTTCTTGGGAAGAACAACCTCAGCCAGAAACTCCAGGGCCAGGTTTCAAGGGGAGGTCAGCATGGCGGGCACAGAGCGGGGATGGAGAGAGAGGAGACGTGGTGAGATGCAAGAGAAGCGCAGGACAGCAGAGGGGAGGAGAGAGCAGATAGGAAGGGAGAATGGAGGATGAGGGCAGGAAGGGAAAGGGAAGATAAAGATGGGGGACCAACTCAGCACAAATTGGACTGACTTTAAAAAAAAAACCAAACAAACTTCCAGAAGCTGGCATTTACCCACCGTGGGAGACTTCATCTTCCCAACCACACGAACCCAGGCATGGGGGTCGGGGGGCTGAGTACAGATGACAAGAGGGACATGCAGCCTGACCTGAAGCTGCGTGGAGATGAGATGAGACAGGCAAGGTAACACTCCTGATAAGGAAATGGGAAAAGGCCTGAAAATAAGCAAACTGCTCTTCTGCTGCCCTCATGAACATCCTCGTCTCCTGCGTGTCTTCCGTGTGCTTCCACGTGCACACGACACTGCCTCACTGTGACCTCAGTGAGGACAGAATTCAACATTCTGTCCCCCAGCCCCTCGAAAGGCACTGGTGTCCCACCTGGTTAGAAGAGAGAGGCCCACTACCTGGGGAGGGAAACAGAGCCCAACCTCCCCCAGCAAAGTCCTACACGCACTCAGTCTTCCCCTCCTGTCACCCCTAACCCACCTTCCCCGTGGGCAGCTCCTCGTCCCAGTGTCTGCCTGCATTTCTGACCCCTGTTCCCCGCCTCTGCTAAGTGAGCCCACATCTCCCCCTGCTTCCCTTGGCCACAGGTCTGCAGTTCCAGGCTGACCCGAGGACCCCACCATGCCCTGCACTTTCTTGGTGGTATCAATTTTACTGGCTGCATTATACGCAGTCTACATCCTTCCCTAAACTTTACCTAACCAGAGTTGAAAATGTGAGATGACTAAGTTTTTGTTGTATTTAAAGGGAGAGTTTTTGCTCTTCCCCTGAAGCTGTTGCCTGTGAGCCTGAGGGGTGAGGTAGAGGGCATTCCTCTGGGTCCTTGGAGCTGTCTGTTCCACAGAGGGCTGGGATGCTGGGCATCCCTGTGGCCTGCCTTACCTGACTTCTCCCCTCTAGCTACAGGATAGCATCTGAGCGGATCCAGATCCCAGGCCAGGCACATCACTGTCAGTTGATTTGCCACCTTGCTTTATAGGATGCCATTTCCTCTAGCAAACCATAAATACCCTGAGGGCTGGTCATATTCTAGCCATCTCACTGTGCCCAGAACTTGGCACAGTGCATGTTGTGCCATGCTATCAGTCAGCAGAGCAACAGAGTCAGCCCTTAGCCTGTGCCAGGTGGAGTGGGTGCACTGTTCTGCCCATGTTTCAGAAGCTGAGGTTGAAGCCCATAGAGCCATAAAAATTCCACTCGGTTTTAAGCTCCTGGGTTTCTAGAGGAATCTTCCCTGAAATCCTCACTTAGCAGTTCTAGGCCTGGGAGGCACCGCTCAGAAGCAACATTGCCTCTGTTCTACCTCTGTCAAGCAAATGGCAGCCTCTGAGGATTTAGAAATCTCCTAAAGCTGAAATAATGACCATAAATAAAAAGCAGTTTCCTATCAAATAAATTGTAGATGCTATGCAAGAGGCAGGGGAGATACTATTCCCATTTCTGGTGAATAAAGTGAGGCTGTAAGAGGAATAACCTGCCCAAGGCCCTGTAAGCTCGAAGGGCTTGCAAAACACCATCGATCTGCCTTTAGTCCAAGTATGTGGACAGCCATGCCCTTTCGCCCATTTCACATGAGCTCAGGGCATCTAGGATACAGCAGTCTCTGTCCCCAGGGCTGAATCCTGCAGCAATGCCATGCTCCCACCTTGAGACAGAGGCTGAATTCCTGGCATTTGGGAGGCGGGGACAGCCTGGGCCTCCTCTGCCTCGGTGGCTGCACACTTTAAGGCCAGCTTTATGAAGGAGGGCTACAGTTATTTCCTGCATAAAACATCTTTATGGACTTGCAAATGCAAGACTGTAAAAATGGCTCTCTAGGTTGGACCAGGCTGAGTGAGCTATGCCAGTGAGTCACAGAGGAAATGGTCCCTGCCCCCCAAGACATCCTCAAACCAAAGCCTGGGTGGCACAGCAGCTGCCACCAAGCCTAGCCCAGGCTGAGCTGGGAGCAGACACCAGTAGAGACAGACAGTCCCTGCCCTCTCAGGCACAGCATCCTGTTTGGATGTCTATAAACCTGTGTCAGATGTGTCAAGGGGACCCCTAGAGTGTCAGCATACCCACAGGTTACAGGAAACTCCCAGGGGCATGAGCCCTTCTCTCCTCTGACAGCCACACTGATTGGACCAGCCATACACAGTCTGCCTAATCTGGGCCAATGTAAGACCTTCCTTAAGAATTTGGGTTTGGAACCAAGAGACTCTGGACAGCTGACTTTACAATAAACAAAAGGTGTAGAAGCTTAAGATTTGTTGCAGTGGCCTTTCCTTCCAGGTAATCAAGTATCAGAGAGAGCCAGTCTATAGCAAGACAAAGGACGGAGTCAGACTTGCAAAGAGGAGGCCCCTTGCATCCAAGCCTCTGGGTTCCGCGATATTCTTCACATTCTTCTAATAAGGTTTACATCTGGGCTGAGAGCCGGTTTTTGCTACCAGTATTTAACACAGTGTAACTCAGTCATTCTCAAGAAGAGGGGATTTTGTCCTCCTGGAGACCTTTGCCGATAGAAAAATTGAAGATAGATCTAGTACATAGCCAGGGAAGCTACTAACCACCCTGGGCAGCCTAGGACAAGCCACCCACACATTGGAAACACTCATTCAAAAGGTCAAGCATGCTGTGGTTGAGGTCCCCAGTGTAACTTCATGCCACATGTATGTCTAAGACAGGACCGTCACCGCAACTCAGTTCTCCATTTCGTGTCTTAGTTTTCTCTCGCTGCTGAGACAAAATACCCAACACCCAACGTGAAACAGGGAAAGGTTTATTTAGCTCACAGTTTGTAGAGGTCTCAGTCCATAATTGGCAGACTCCAAGGCAGAGTGGCTTGGTAGAGGAGCAGTGTAGAAGAGAAGCAGTTCACGGCCAGCAGAAGACAGCAAAAACAAGCAAGGAAGGGGGAAGACAGACCTCTTTCTGCCCCTTTGTCAACAGGCTACAGGGATTAGGATGGTACCAATCTACTCAGTGAACTGATTTAGTAATCACCCACCCTAAATCCCTTAATCCTAGCAATGCACCATGATCAGTCATACCCTCTAGAGCCAGCCACCTCTGAAAAGCCACCTATGACTGCATGAGGCTTCGAGACACAAGCCATAATAGCAAGGGTCCTTTTACTTTAGATGATAATATTCTGGTGGTGGGGATCTCTCTCTCTCTCTCTTTCTCTCTCTCTCTCTCTCTCTTTTGAGATGAGGTCTCACTCAGTAATTCAGGATATAATAGTGATATATGACCCAGGTTGGCCTCTAACTTAGGGCAATCCTCCTGCTTCAGCCTTCCAAGTGCTGGGACTACAGGCATGTGCCACCAGGCCTGGCTGAGAATTCTTGTTGGAGAACACTAACGAAGTGGCTCTGAGCAGGATTTAAAATTAACTCATTGGCTTTCTATGTTTATCTGTGAGTCTGTCCTAGGCCTCAGTCCCTTGCCTGGTGATGGGAGCTGATTCACAGTAAGTGAACCTCTATGAATCCCTGGTCCTGGCTGAGGCCTGTAGTGGCCTATGAGGCCAGAGATACCTCAAAGGGCAAAATAAGGCCACAGCTGTGGACACCTGGCTCCAACCCCAATTAAGGAGATAGAGACTGCAGCTGCAGGCATCTCACTCGTGCTGTCTCACTCCCACCATAAATGTCATCATGGAGATAAGATGGTTCTGCTAAAATGGCATAATTTACTTCTTGGAGAAGTCTTTGAAGCGACTCCCAAGGTCCTGCTCATTTCCCGCGCTTTCCTCACTATCCCCTCTCTTTCTTTGAAAACATTATAAATATGGGTGACCCAGAGAGGCCTTTTGTCTTAGCCCTCAGAGTCAAGAACTCTGCAAGAGGGTTTGGATCATCCTGGAGCCTTAAAATCATACCACTTGTCCCATTTATTTAAGCCTTTGCCATACACTTGTTTGGGAGATTGGGGATCTTGCCCAGGTCCCTGATAAATTCTCATTCTTATTTTTTCAGGGCCTTATGCACACTAGGCAAGTGCTTTACCACTGAGCTACAACCCCAGCCTTCTGCATTTATTTTTTTAAATTTTGAGACAGGGTCTTGCCAAGTTTCCCAAGCTGGCCTCGAACTTGCAATCCATCTGCCTCAGTCCACTGTGCAGCTGAGATGATAGGTGTGTACCACTTTGTTCTCATTCCTTAAATAGTGAAAACAGTGTCGATTTTTAGCATCACCTCTCTGAGGAATCATTTAACAACTTACACACATGGAACTTTAACATATTCACTCCTAGAACTGTCATTTACTTTGCAGAAATTCTTGGTAGGAAATCTTAAATTAGACCAACACATGGAAAGATTTTCATTTCAGCTTTATTTATGACAGTAGAAAATGGAAAGAAATATCTGACCATCCTATAACTGTAACACAAATTATGATACATTCATAGCACCAAATAATAGATGTGGCATTTAAAATTATGTTTGTGAAGATTATTTAATAACAGGGAAATGCTCATTATATTAACTGAAAAACCAGAATATGGCAATTTTAAAATGTATATAAACATAGGGGAAAAAAGGCTCAAAACATTAACATATATCTCTGAGGAGTAAAATAACAAAAGTCTATATTTTCCTATTTTTTCATTTAATTAAAATTTTCCTACAACGAATTTTTTGTTTTTGTTTCTGTCTTGTACTGGGGGTAAAACCAGGGCCTCCCACATGCTGGCAAGTACCCTATCACTGAGCTACACTCTCAGCCTCTTTTTTTGTCTTGAGATAGAGTCTTGCTAAGTTTCACAGACTGACCTCAAATTATGATCCTCCTGTCTTGGCTGCCTTGGTACCTGGGACTACAGGTGTGTGCCACCATGCCTGGAGCATTACCTTTATAATTAGGGAATTTTAATATCAAAAAAGAATCCTAATGGTGGAATTTAGGAGGATGCAGGTTGATGGATTCATCTGAAAAGAAATACATGATGGGGTTATCACACGCTCAGTGCCATGAAGAGGTGCAGACAAGGCCCCTGCCCTCGTGGGGCCTCCACTCAAGAAGGGGGAGCACCTGGAGTTTCCAGTTACTTGCAAACTTACTATCTCAGAAACCCTCCGAAAAGGGTTTCTTGCTCTTAGTTAAACAGCTACTGTGTGTCAAGGACACACCGTGTAATTGCGAGGTGCCTTCCCATGTCAGCCTCTTGTTCCCTGCCCAACATTCTCCAAGGTCCAGGTCACAGGGCTTGTGGGCTATGGCCAGGATTCAATCCTGATTCATTTCCTGCCAAAACCAATTACCCATCTACTCTGCTCCCTGCCTCCCTGGCAGAGGATTCGTGGGTATGATGGCAGATAGGGGACATTTCAGAGCCATGTGTGTGGATACCAGGGACATTTCAGGGTCAGGAGAAGCAGACAGAAAGGTACACGCAGGGAGGCGTCAAACAGGCCACAGACTGGGCATGCGCAGGGAGGGCCAAAGGTTAGGTCATCTGCAGTGGCAGTGAAGGCGGCAGTGCCAGGGGCTCGGGCAGAGGCACAGTCACTGTCATGGGTTCACACTGAGCTCCCATAGAAAGAAAGAGAGGGAAAAGCAAAAACCACTTAAGAACAGGCTATAGAAAGAAGAGCACTCTGATGCAGGTTGACACAGCTCTGCTTCGGCCCACAAGAACATGCCGTCACCAGAGAAGCTTCCAGAAAGTGAGAGGTAAGGAGAGGGCATGTGTGCAGCTGCAGGCCTGAGCCCGGGGCCCTGGAGGACAGAAGGAAGTCGAGGTTATAAAGAGCTTACAAAGGGCTACAGAGACTGCCTCCTCCCATAAGAAAGCAACGTAGAGGCTCTGGCCTTCCCGGTGACCAAGAAGCTGGGGTGGCAACAGAAGGCACGGAAAGCACCAGGCCAGACCTAGAGACCACTGGGCACTTGGGCTCCCTGGGTCTGCTCTGCAAACTGAATTAAGTAAGGAGACTGGGGCGGCCCGGGGCCTGTGACTGCTTTCTGCTCTTGCATCAGCTGGCTGACCAGACACAATGTCCCATCCAGAGCCCAGGTCACTGTGGGTGGTGACACTTACACTCCGATAGTGACAGAAGGAGAAGCTCACTGTGGAAAATTGCTGCGGCAGCCTGAGCTGATTTCCACTCACAATCTGGCTGCTTTCTTGCCATCGGACATATTCTGATTCAGTGACTTCCAGGGCAAAGTGCCAGACTCGGAGCACAGAGGCCTGAGTTCGAGTCCCAGGCCTATCGTAGGTCACAGGGTCAGATTTGTGTCCCTGAGCTCCCAAAACCTCTGCTGTAAAGTGATAAGGACAGTGTCCACCCACTCTCCCTCCGGATCTGGACATGGTGACACACTCCTGCCTTCTAGGAGGCTGAGGCAGGAGGCTTGCAAGTTGGTGGCTTAGGTAAGCCAGTGTAGGCCAGTTAGTGGCTAAGGGAGACCTGTCTTAAAAATGAAAAAAGTTGGGGATGCAGCTTGGTGTGAAGGCCCAACATTCACCTCCAGGGCCAGGGTGAGGGTAGGGAAGCTGCTGATTCCACAGGCCAGGGGCGAGCGTTCACCTCGACCCACACACAGGTGAGCTCCTTTCTGAGAGCGCCAGCAATGCTCACTGCCACCGCTGCCTCGCTGCTGTTCACAGACTAATTTGAGATAACAGATGTGAAAGTGCTTTGAGAAATACAAAGCACTCCATGTTCAAATAAAAAGTGTTATTTCCTCTCCTCTCTCTTCCTGCCTCGCGTCTCAAACTCCCTACCACACCAGGAAGCTGCCACACTGAACTGCCAAACTCACACAGTCTCCCCTACGTCTCCCCAAATGCCTCCTGCGGGCAGCACCTTGATGCCTCACTTCCCGTATTCAGGGAGCCCCCTCCCCAGGCCTCCCCGGAGCTTGGCCAACACCTGTGCTGACCCAACTGCATGGATGCCCGTCTCGGCAGTCTGTTCTGTCTCGCACGTCCACTCCTCTCACTCCCACCCGCCTCGGGCTCCGGGGCACACACAGAGCTAATTTTGTCCCCGCCTATCCAGAAGCTCATGAAGTACAGACCTATCGTTGTTGTCAGCCACAGTAATGTAGGGAAATCTGAATAAATGAGTAAACAAGATAATGTACCTGAAATCACTTTTAACGGTCTGAGGAATGATCCTTATTAGTAGTTCATTTTGAGATTTTCATTAATCGAAAACTAACCTTTGCAGGGCTCTTACATGTGCCTCAGGCAATGTGTAATGGAGTCCTCACCTTCGGGGACTTTACAGAGTAGGAGAGGCTGCAGTAACTTTATTACCCACAAATGACAATAACACAAATATATTAACATGAACATGTGCTATAACGGAGCCTGCTCCAGCTGCAGGGACAGCTCCACACCCCCAGCACCTCTGGGGCTCCCGACGCAGGCGAGCAAGGAGCCCTGGCAGGCCGGGGTGGGCCCCTCTCCTGCCTACCCTCTGACTGCTCTCTTCCTTCAGCTCTGAACAGCAGAGACTGTCTGGGCTGCATGTGGCCAGCAGAGGCTGAGGGCTGCTGGAGCCCTGGAACCAGGATCCTGGCAGCAGCTCTGGGGCCCATGAAACCTTGACTTCAGTGGCTTTGCCACTTAACGGTCGTGAGACTTGATATATATTTTATCCAAGACCCGGTTTCTACAAGTACACAATGAGGACAGTAATGGTTGGTAACAATTACATGAAACAGCAGATGTAGAGAAACTGAAGGAAAGATTTTTAAGATGTATATGCAATAATATAAACTATGAGCAGGTTTGGTGCTGCAGCCCCGTAATCTCAGCTACTCTCAGGAGGCTGAGCTGGGAAGAATACAAGTTCAAGGCCAGCCTAAGCAACTTAGAGACCCTATCTCAAAATTTAAAAATAAAAAGGGCTGGTGATGCTTAGCACACCCTGTTTCAATCTCCAGTACTGCGGTGTTGGGAGTAAACTCTGTAACCTCTAAGACCCATAAAATTCTGGACTTTGAATCCTTCCTGGGACCCCAAGAAAATGATGTGGATTGGTAATGCCCAGACCACCTTCATTTTATAGTATATTTAAGTAACTCTCCCTCCAGCGGGGAAAAGAACTAATCTGTACTTAAACTGTGGATACATGAAAAGAGAAAACGGTCCTATCTCAGCCATGAGACACACAGGCAGGGGCCACTGCCCTCAATGAGGAAACTGAGCCCAGAGAGGGAAAAGGACTCAGCCAGTGTCACAAAGCAAGCTCTCAGCAGAGTCCTTTCTCTACCACAGAGGCACCTATCACCTACCAGGTTTGGTGCCTTGAGGCTGAAGGCCGGGGATCAGAAGTCGCACCAGGCCTCAGGTTTGGTTAGGTTCAGGGAGACACTGCTGGGAGGCGGTCAGAAGCCTGAGGCTCTAAGGAAGCAGATGAAGCTCTGAGCTCTGCAACCTGCAGCTCTGAAGCGTCTATTGTCCTTTCCCGTGCAGTCCTCTCTGTCCTCCCCTGTGGAGCCAGCAGTTGTCTTGCCACCTCTGAGATTCCTCCTACTCTAGGGCCTTGGGCACTCAGGGGAGAGCTGTAAAGCCGTCTGACCCCTCCTTGGTCCTCCTGCTCCCACACAGGCCTGTCTGCCCCACTGGTTGTCTGCACTGCCACTGGCAGGGGCGGGGTGTGGGTACAAGGCTGAGCTCTTGCAGCCTTGACACCCCCAGCAGGGGGGGGTCCCCTAGCTACCTGCTCTGGCCCTGTATCATCCCAGTCTCCCCTCCTCCCTATCCCCAGCCCCCAGCCCAAGGAGCCTAAAGAGTGCAAGGTAAACAGCTGGAAATTCCTGGCAGCTGATCCTTTGCCAGGAGTTGGAAGCTCTCTGCTTGGGCATCTCGGGAGCTGACTGGGCGCCTGCTCCGAGACTCTTCCCGGCTCCATCCACGCTGTAGTCCTTCCCTGTGCCAGTGGCTGGGAGAAGCAGTCACAAGTGGCTCTGCCTGTGTTTGAAGATGCAGGAGCCCAACTGACTCAAGCTCACATGCAGCTGAAGGAGGAAGCCACTGAGTCTCTGACAAGAGCACAGCCAAGGTGCAGGCCAGCCTTGTTCTCTGCCCTCCAAGTGCCAGCATCCAGAATAGCACAGAGTTGGTGATGGGAGAGAGGAGGCAGCTATTGTCTGAGTCCACTGTACAAACTCAGGGAGAACTCGGATATCAAAACTGGCAGGGCTGGAAGTGGGGTGGCAAAGGCGGAAAAGATACATCAAACAGAAAAATCCCTAAAGGAAAAGCCTTCCAATGCACCACCCCCCACTCCCCACATGGGGACAGTGCCTGGCACAGAAACACCCTCCTGTTGAATCTTTAATTAAAAGAAGGGAGGGTGTTGAGCTACACACTAAGCTGCACTGGCAACTGCCCCTCTGGGAGCAGAAGACAGATCACAGCTGCCTCCCTGGAGCACTCGCTCTCCAGGGGAGCTGGCAGCAGGAAAAAAGCTTGGGAGCAGCACAAAAAACGAGATGAGGAAAGGGAAGAGGGCTGGGAATGGGAGGCCCTGAGGCTTGCAGGCCCAGGGGAGCAAGATGCCAGGCCGAGCTCAGCAACCTGGTGTCTCTGCTCACTCCCAGCCTCAGAAACAACTGGTGTCCTCTGCTGTGCCCACGCAGCACATCTGACTCTGTTGAGTCCTTCGGAGACTCCCGCCGACCTGGGCGCCCAGGCACTCTAACATTCACTGACCACGTTCCTTCTCTGCTGGGCTGTAGACCTTTGCAACTGCTGCCTCTGCCTGCAGGGTCCTTGGGTTGGGTTTCTGTCCCCTGCATTCCAAAAAGTCTAATTTAGGAGAAAGCCACTAAGCAAGGACAGAGGAGATCACTGTTGAGCATGGGAGGCAAACTGCCTGAGTTCAAATCCCTGCGCCACCTCTTGCTAGCTGTGAATGCCAGGCAAGTCATTTAACTTCTCCGCACCTCACCCGTTAGACGGGGCGTCCCAGTAATTCAGTGTTGTGGTTAATGACGTGACACCCAGGAGTATGTGATTAGGAGGGCGCACCAGCTAAGCAAGGCCAGCTCTCCTCCCAGTCCACTGGACCAGCTGAGGGCTGTGTCCCAAAGCTCAAAGCACTGCCATGCGCTCCTCATTCAGACCGACCCCTGCCTGTGTCCTCTCCAGGCCACATCACCTACTGGGGGAGGGGCGGTGGGGCAGGACTGTATGGGGGGATGGTAGGGAGGACTGGGGAGTGAGGGAGCCTGCTCGGACACTCTTGTTCTCTGTGTAGCCCAGGAAAAGGAAGTCCGCTGCCTCACGGGCAGGCTGAGCACTGGTCCTGCTGCTACTGTAGCAGGGACTCTAGACCTCTGCTGAACAGCTGCTGGCTTCCTCTGGGACAGTCTTAAGTTAAACACACCTTACCAGGAGATTAATTTCTTCTTGAAGGTCTCATGTGCTCTACTGGAGGAATTCACCCTCCTCCAACTATCCTAACTTTGTTCTCAAGCATTCATACCCTGGCTGGGTGTGGTGGTGCACACTTGTAATGCCAGCACTTGGGAGGCTATGTGGGAAGGATTACTGTGAGTTCAAGACCAGTCTGGGCTACATAGTGAGTTCAAGGCCACTCAGAGCTACACAGTGAGACCCTGTCTCAGAAACAAAACAAAACAAAACAAAACAAAAAAAACAACTCATACTCCTGGCTATGGAGATACACACGTGTGCACATATGCACCCTTGCAAAAAGTCCTCAAATTGACCAAAAGCACTTCATCTGCCCTGCAGAGGAAGAGAAAGAAATAAGAGCAGATTGAGTAGGTGATAATTAAGTTATGCTACAGCATGAAAGGATGGACATAAAGTACTACTACTAAGATGTTCTCCCCAGTGAATTGACACAGATTTGCTTGTCTGGTACTCAGTAAATATTTGTTGAATAAATGACTGTTAAAATCATGTGATAAGCCAGGTATGGTAGCACATACCTATAATCCCAGGACTCAGGAGGCTGAGGTAGGAGGACCACTGTGAGTTCGAGGTCAATTTGGGCTGCAAAGTAAGTTCAAGCCAGCCTGAATCATATAGTGAAACCCTGCCTCAGAAACACAGAAAAAAAAAATGTAATAACTATAGTCAATGTAGCTAATGAGCATCAAACCTGGTTCATATGCAGTCTTTGGGATCCCAGGCCCAGGTAAAAAAAATATTTGTTGAAAAGAATGTCCAGTTGAGAGCAGGCATGGTGGCACACTCCTGTAATCCCAGCACTGGGGAGGCTGAGGCAGGAGGATCATTCATTGCAAGCTCGAGACCAGACTAGGCTACAAAGTGAGCCCAAGGCCATTAAAAACTGCATAGTGAAACTCTGTTTCAAAAAGACAAAAAACAAAACAAAAAAAGAATGTCCAGTTGAGAGCACTGGCTGTCCTCTATTTGGGAGGGGACCTAGAAGTAGGCTCCAAGATCCCAAGCAAACCGGAGCTAGGCTGCCTCGCCCTTTTTATGTGGACCTGTGTTGGGACTCCACAGGCAGCTTCAGCAAATGGTTGTGTGTGAGAACTCACTATCCTCCATCAGATCCCAGTGTGTGCAGGAAAAAGGGGCAATTCCTGTATGACAGACTGCCCTCAGCTGGGCCTGGCCTTACTCACGGCAGATATTTAAGTCTCTCTATAGTGCTGAGACTCATCTGCCTGTCCTTGGGCAGAATTCTGCAGGGAAATCACATGCAGAGCCCATTCACTATCTGTACACAGAGTGAGTTCACTGAGAGATTCTAGGGACAATAATTTTTGAGTAAATTACCTAAGTACAGAAGGGTCTGCCACAGGAGCTGGGGGAAAATGAAGCAGGCACCAGAGGTGGAAATAAGATTTGTACACTAATCACAAAGCAATCAGTGGATGACATGCCTGGAGCTACTGGATCTGTCCGGCCAGAGGCAGAGAGGGAAAGGTCACCTTGCCAGGGAACTCCCACCCACCTCAGACGTCACGCATTGGCCTCCGTGCGCCAAGACCTGCTTGGCAGAGATGCTGCTCTAGCCTGGCTTACTGTCCGATTCTGCCCTTTGGGCTGATCAACCACCCACCTGCCCTGCTACCCTGGCCTAGGTGTGGAGGAGGGCGCAGCTTTGGCTAGTTAGCCCTCTGGAAACCATCTACGGGTGTGGCTACCTTCCTTTCTAAGACCTGTAAACTCCTCTTCTTAGGCTCTGTACTTTGCTCAGTTATCAGGGTCCACAAAGAAAAGAGGCAGAAATTCTCATCCCTCTTCCCAACTTGTCTGATCCCCCAGCCTCTTCCTATCCTGACCACTAGCCCTGCCTGTGCACAGAAGCCCCTGCTAGATGGAATTCCCCTCTCATCTTCCTCATCCTCTCTGGGTTGTGCCCTAACCCTCAGACCAAATATTCTTTCCAGGCTCAGGTGAGTTTGTTTCCAACCTCATTTTCATGGCAAGCGTGTTTTGCATTGCAGGTCCCTGGGAGCAATGTCTTTGCCCTGCTGTAACAGCTGGCAGAGAATTGGGGGGGGGGTAGGAATTGAACTCAGGGCCTCACACTTGCCAGGCAGGTGTTGTGCTGCTGAGCTAGATCCTGGCTCTTGGCAGTGGATCTCAGCTGTGATGATGGCTTTGGGGCAGGAGATTGTCTTGACTAGAATGGCCAATCACAGACAGAGCATGAGCTCTGGATTCAGACCCTGAATTTAAAATCCTGGTCAAACAACATCATAGCCAGATAACCTTGGATGAGTCATTTAACCTCTCCTCATCAATGACAGGGATGAACATCCACCTCAGATCTGAGGAAAGAATTTAATAAATAAATATTTTAGGATCCTGGTGCAAAGTTGAAACCATTCTCCTTAGCACAGTAAGGCTGGCATTTCCAGCACGGAGGTGGGGGTTGAATGCAAGGGAACCCAACTATCCTTTGCAACTGAATACCAGCAGGCTCATTTATTTAAAGGCATTTGGCCTCAAATATCTGTAACACCTGGATGTTGCACCCCTCTGGCAATTATTCTTCTGTGTAAGCAATATATTCCCCAGAGTTCTCTCTCGCAACATGAAAATCCTTGTGAAAGACACTAACATGATGTGAAAGGCTTTGTGATTTTGTGTTGTTATTTATTTTGCTTGTGAGAATACAGAGTGCCCTGGAGCAGAAACATCAGGAGAAAGCAAGGCCTGTGCCAGCTACACAAAGCAAGTTACGTGGCAGGCCCGGGCCAGGCTTTCTCTTATCCATGACTTAATTCTACCTTCACGGCAAACGTCAAAGGTAGTTATTACTAAGGAACTTTTTCTTTTAACAAGGGAAGTCTCTTGCACATACAGAAAATTAACATATGCCAATGACTTGAGTCAATTAATGAGGGAACTGCTCAAAGAAGAATCCAAAAAGCAGATATATTTAGAAGCTATTAGGAATGCTGAAATTAATTTGCTTAACAGATGGAAAACTGGTCAATATCCACAGGGCAATAATCAATTACATCTACACTAGGCATAATTTGCATTTCTATGCACAAAATCAGCTGTATTATTATCAGTTTTCTATAATTAACAGAGTCACAGGACAGGTCAAAGACAATGGAAAGCCAAGAAAACCCAAGGAGAAACTAGACAGGGCACTCTGACCATTTTGAAGTCCTTCCACTCCCTAACACTCCCTCGCTGCAGAAAAGGTGTTACAGTGAAGATCTGAAATGTCCCCCAGAATTTTCCTGTGTGTGGAAGGTGACTGGGTCACAGGGACACTAGACTCATGGGCAGTCATCCACTCATGAGGTCAGTTGCTGAACGCACTGTTAGGTGGGGCCTGGTTGGAGGTGGGTCACCGAGGGTGTCACCTAAAAGGGTGTGTCCTTGTGCCTCACTCCTTCCTTCTCTCTGCCATGCCCCTTGGCCATGCAATTTCTGTCTCAGAGCCAGCCAGTCATGGGCTGAAACCATAGCCAAAAGAAACTTCTCCTCCTTTACATGTGAGTGTTGGGTATTTTGTTACAGCTACAGAAAAGTGACTGAGACAGAGGACTAGGCATAGAAAGTGGGAAAAAAAAATTATTCAGTCCAAAGTGATTTCCAAGTGCTCATCTTGGGTCCGGGGAAGTCCATGACAATAATGTCACTTCTGAGATGAAACTAGAATGAGGTAAGTTTTTCTATTTCAGAGAAATACACTTAGTGGAGATTATAATATTCTTCCTACAGTTCTAGCTTTAAAAATCCTTTCATTTATGAAGGATGGTGATAAAAACACGATAGTAGGAATGGTTCTTAAAATGTTCTTGCTTGATAAAATAAGGGCTGGCAACCCTATGTAAGTCTTCACATTAAAAGAATATATATGGTTTCCTCGCTTGTGTTTGGCTGTCTTTAATTTTCTTCATCTGTGATAGCCAGCTATCTGCAAACACTGATTCTGTTCACAATTCTGAAATTTTCTGTTACAGAAATGCACGTGTCTTCCTGCAGGAAGGGAAGCCAACTTGGACAAGCTGGGGAAACAGATATGCAGGCTGACCAGAGAAGGGAGAAGAAAATGCTATACTTACTGAGTCCTGGGTCCCAGAGGGAATGAAGATAGAGTGAAGCCAGCAAACTGCCTTCTTTAGTGCTGGCTCCAGTCATGCAGCATATCGCGCTGTGTAGCTTGTGCTACTCTGAATGTTTGGGGCTCTCAAATTCATACTGAACTTAATCCCCAGTGTGACCATAGTCAGAGGTAGGGTTTTAGGTGGTAACTGCGCTACAAAAACTCCACCCTCATGAGTGAGATCAATGTCCTTATAACCAGCTTGAAGGAGCTGGTTTGCCTCTTCCGTCCCCTAAAAACACATAGGAAAGTGTCAAGTCCAAGCAGTGGACCCTCATCAGATAATGTCTGAGAGCACTGGGCTTCCAGCTTCAGGGATGGGAAAAACGCATTTCTTTTGCCTATAAATTACCAAGTCTTAAGATGTGGTTATAGCTACCCAACAGTGTAAGACAAATATTCTCCCCAAAAAATTAAGTTTCTAAGGCTCAATAAACCCTTGGCTGAGTTCACACACAGGCTGAGAAAGGCAACAAGGACCATCTTCCTTCCCGAGAGCCCACTCTGGGATGTAGGAGTCCAAGCAAATCCAGGAATCAACCTAGGAGCTTACAGGCATCAAAAACAACCTACTCGGGCTGGGGATGTAGCTCAGTGGCATAAGCGCCTGCCTGGCAAGCACAAGGTCACGAGTTTGATCTCTGGTACCAAAAAATAAAAATAAAAATAAAAAAACAACCTACTTGTATCCAGAGAATGAGGACAGAGATTTCTTCGCATATTCAATATTAACATTTGGAGCCTCAGTTTTTCAATTTCTCCACATCAGGACTTTAGTTGCCAAGCCCTGTTGCCACCCCATTTGACTATCCTGCTGTTAAAAGTTGGAAATGGTCAAAGGCACTGTTTTAAAAGGGATGGTGCTGAAGAGCCTTCCTGAGATCCGCGCCATGCTGGAACTTAGGGCGCCGAGCCAACCAGTAAGCAGCCAGCCGCCCTGGAAAGTGACTGTGGTGTGGGGAGCCGCGGCCACCCCAGGGCGGGGAAACCAGAAGCAAGAGCATCTCCTGAGATCCGCGCCATGCTGGAACTTAGGGCGCCGAGCCAACCAGTAAGCAGCCTGCCGCCCAGGAA